>JBCEWB010250507.1:0-23358 GCA_039654565.1 Peronia peronii
AGCAAAAATTGGGGAATCCTTGAACATGTTTTTCGTTTTCTCTGATTTGGTAAGAATGTCCGCATGTTTGTCATATAATTCTCTCATGTTTGGTAGTTCTGACTGTGTTCTAATACATATACAAGAGGACGGTCTGTGTTTTTCTGTCTGTATCGCAATAAGTCACTTCTGTCCATAGTAGTAATGTTATGGAGGATTGCAACATCATCATGATCATAATCATTCGAGAAATGTCTTGATTCCCGAGACAAGCAGGAATATGATCATATTAAAACATTTTCTCTTAACTGTTTTGCCGCTTTATCATTCTATCATTCACGGCTTTACAACGATAGGTAGACGTATTGTTCTGGAATTATAGGGGATGTGAGAGGACCTAGGTGTGCCAATTACTGTATCGGGATACATGTATTAACATTCAGAATATAGCTAACGTGTGCAAAAGTCACCAATATGTAGCACCAATAGCTTTTTGTGGGAAGAACTACGATTTGTTTTAAGAACAACCGAAGACGCCATGCTCAATCAGAGAAAACATCCACGCCATAATTGCATAAATATAAAATAATATTTATTTTGAGACTCAATGCCGTAGAACTGTGAAGCCAAACCAGGGCATGACCGTTACACGGACAGACAGACAGATGCTCTACGAACCTAGGAGAAACTCGGGGTGAGCCACAGACTAACGGGTGAGTCTACAGTTTATAATACGCACGACACAGAGGGCACTCAGGTAGCAGATGTTGACTGTGGAGAGAGTGAGTCATCCACGATCCCTTGTTGTTGGCGGGACTTGAGCGACACTTTTATTGTAGCCAATAAAATTTATCTCACTAAGATTATGTGGTGTAAAGAAAAAAGAAATATTAAGTATGCATTGCATTTTAATCGATCCAATCTTCAAATATTT
This sequence comes from Peronia peronii, assembly GCA_039654565.1. Taxonomy (NCBI): domain Eukaryota; kingdom Metazoa; phylum Mollusca; class Gastropoda; order Systellommatophora; family Onchidiidae; genus Peronia; species Peronia peronii. The sequence goes on from JBCEWB010250507.1 coordinate 914, forward strand.
CACTTTCTTTCTTTTCTGCCGCTTATACCACTAAGGGCGTCGCGGGAAGAATGAGACGTCTGTCTGCTGCACATCGGAATGCCTGGACTGGGGGAATGTTCACTACAGTACTCAAAGTCTGTTATTGTTGCTTACCAACGGCTTGAAAAATGGTCTGTGCAATACAGTCATGTTGACTGTTCAGTTTTAACTCTACTGCGAGCATACTGCCTATCAAAACAACACTTCTCTAGCAGACCCAATATCAGACAGTTCTATTCAACCGAACTCGCGTCTATCTGGCCACCTCCACTTTATCCTCAGTACGCGGTACATCTTCCCGACGTCTATCTTGGTCTGCCCGTTCTCCTTTCAACATACATGTACTTAAACAAGACGCAGATCTCTACAAATTTATGAATAGGCCTACACTAAACACTATCAATTCAAGAGCCATTAGTATTCGAGGTAAAGCATTAATCTGCAGTTTTTGTACGACGCGATCGCGATGTCTATAACAGACTTGGAATACTTGGATGAGAAAGTGACATCAAAACTAACACTATGTATCACCAGCATTCTTGGATATCGCAGTCACTCTGCATACAACAGTGCAGTTCCCGTACTCCTTTTGTTACTGTACTACATTTCACAGTGAAGTAGAGTTAAGAGATTTTGTGGGATTTAAAACAAAAGACGAAATCAAAACAAAAAACAAAACAAAACAAAACAAAAACATCCAGATAATCCACCAGGCTCAAAAAAACGTTTTACTTGAGGAAAACTATAAATTCGTTTCAAGGTATTTTTCTATAACGTTATGAGTTGTGAGACAGTTGTGTCAACGAACGAAATATATTTAGCAGTATGATGAGCCAATTGATACACTATCAAGCACTATTTATTTCTCATCCATTCGACTCCTGCATAGTGCAAGGATTAAAGAATTTACAATTTTGTTGAGATAAAAAAAATAACACCGTGGTAGGTAGAAATATCAGTTACATGTACATGTACACAAAATCTTACAAGATTAGGAGAAAACAGTCGGGATAATAAATTTCTATGAGATTTAAGTAGTTCCTAGATACTGTAGCCGTACTTTAACTACAGATATCACATATTCAAGTCACCATATATTTTTAAAGCAAAATATAACTTGTACTTTCCATTCTTAAAATTAAACAAAGACATTTCGATACTGTTTGAAGGACCCATTCCACAGCTGAAACACCCGAATGACTGAGAGGAAACTGTATTATCTTGATCTGAGTAGGGCAGTCCCGAATTATATTTCAATGTAAACAAGGTGTAGTCGGTTATAAGCAACAACAACAACAACAAAATTATAAAGCATCTTCTGATGAGTATCCACATTGTTATGAAAACGCAAAATATCCATGGATAGTTTATAAATAGGAATGCTATGTTGGGACTATAACTTAACAGAGTAAAATTGCACTTCCGCAATCTGGAAGTAATTACCGGTAGAGAAATGAGCGCAAAAGCATGACCAAATTTACCAAGAGGGGCACAGAACACCAACACGTGTTATAGAAGTCCAAGTTCACCATCAATTACTTGCTGGTGTGTTACTGCTGCGGGAAAACAACATCCAATAACCCCGATATCCTAGCTCTGGGCAAGACTCATTCAAAGAAGAAATAGAGCGGTTTGTTACTCAAAACAATCTATGCCAGAATCAAAAAAAAAAATCTGTAGAACTCCTCGCAATCACAGGTAAACTGCTTACATCACTTGCCCAAACCACTAAGCATCACACATAAATTTCTTATCCCTACATACAGTACATGCGAACAAACAAAAGGCGCTAACATCAGACATGCTCACAAAATGCACGTCTTGTTCGCTTCTGCTGGCGGCCTTGGAAGTAGGCCCATTTTTCTCCAATTAACCTACTACAAGTATCTAGGGGTCATCTGGTCAAGACCTGTTCCTCACACATCGCACTTGAATTTTTTATCTAGATAGCATACAATGTAGTAACATGATACAGAATATATTCTCAGACATATAGGTTTATATTGGTAAAGACCTATATCGTGACTTCCTCAAGATGAGTATTATACACTATGTCATAAAAGCTATCATAACACACCAGCACCTGCTACTGACATTTTAAAGATGAAAACTATGTAGAGGTGTCCGTGGCCATGTACTTTGGCGTCTGCTCTGTGGTGAAAAACTTACGTAGTTGGTCCCGGGTACGATTCGTGGATCCTGCCATGGGGAGACAAGGAGAAGGACAGGAAGACTGAAACCCGCATTTTTGTTCAGTGACACAACAGTCCCCTGACTTCTTGGGTAGGGAGGCCCGATGTCTGGCCTTCTCAGATGAGGGCAAATATATTTTGGAGGTCCCGAGTATTGTACGTCACGCACGTTAAGGAACCCTTGGCAGTTAAAAATCAGATGAAGATTAGGCTTCGTGGCTGCCCGGGCAAACTTTCCAAATTCCAAATTTCTGCCCACAAAATACTTCTCACTAAACACACGGCAACCATTTAAAGCCAAGATAATCCTACTGTCTTAGAACTGAAAGGCTCAAGAAAAAAAAAAAAAAAAAAACTACGAAAGGAATTTTTCTCATCCCTGATGTCCCTTCTGTCCCCCCAATCCTACAAAGGCTGTGCCGCCCCTGTTTGCCCTAGGAAACATTTATTTAACACCTTGTTCTTTAAATGCCACAATATAAACGGTGAATTTAGTACATGTAGTTGGATGAATCATGAATAGATCAAATTGAAACTTCTCAACTTCATCAATACTCCTGACTTTGAAATGTAATGAGCTATCAACACAGTCTCCCTTTATATAATGAGCTATTAACACTACTGTCTCCCAATGATCCACGTTTACTTGCAGTATTTGTTCCCATGTGCACGCCTAAGAATGGAGGTTTTCAATCTTACTCAATGCCCTGCACACATATCATTTCACTCCTTGTATACAAGATGAAGATTGAGAAAAAGAAAAAATAATAATAATAAACAGCAACAATTTAGAACTTACAGACACCAAGTTTTTTTTTTTTTTTCACCAACTAATATTTCGTCTCGTAATACACCATCTGCTGACAGCGATGGTGAATATCCTCGAATTGGAAACCTCTCCCCTATAGCCCATAATCATGCCAAGTGAAGAAGATGAGAAAGTGTAAACCTATGAACGAGTTCGGCGTAGCTCAATAATGTCGTTTGCAATGAGCAAATTTGTTCATAAATCTATAGACACGAACCGCAAACAATCACGTACGTGATTAGCTCACCTCCGTTATATGGTCATTTCCACAGGCTCGATCACGAATTGTATCTCACTGAGATTCACTGTTCACAATGTGTTGGTCCCGTTCCGTCATGCGATTAACCCTTGAAGTGTCAAAGGACCCATCTTGTCAAAGACATGCTCATCATACTCTGCACTGAAATTTTCTTCCAAACAACGTAATATACTACAGATGTAACATTGCATTCATATTGTTTCATCCTAACTTGGCACAACATAAACTGGTTTTGTTTTTTTTTCGAACATGATATTATCGTGCAATATGTGGCCACGGAAACCCTGTCTGGCATTCTTCTTCCTCGCTTTCTTAGCCCTCGTCTCCGGCTGGAGTCATTGGTGCGCCTCCTGACGAATAGTTTACCTGACACGCAACACGTTCTAACATTATTAGGATTAACTCTATTTATTCCTTAGGAATAAGTCAAATGTCAAATCGGAGCTTTTCGAAAGGGATCAAGGAATCTCGTGACAGAATGGCCCAGCGATTGTCTCGCCACGACTGCTCGAAAGGACACAAAATCTTGTCCAGAAGGACAGTACAAGTACATGTAGTCTGAAAGAGTAGAAGTCGTCATTGCTGACGAGGGTTTCCCATCGCGGCAGGTCCGACAGTTAGCACAGGGCAAAGGAACTTGCCCACGAGGGACTCCTGAGGCAAACAAAAGGTGTCGAGTCTGACACTGCCTACAGCCACAGTATAGTGTGTGAGAAAGGAAAGGGGAACAAATGGTTTGCTCTGACCACACCTGGACAGTGACGGATTTGGCCCTACACGACATGACTAGGCGATTGGGAAAGTGGCGGATCCTAACACATTAGTCACTGTCATATGACACTAATACAATTCTTTATTTATTTATCTATTTAACTATTTCTATGCAAAGGCAACTTGTTCACACTGGCCATCTCTTCGATCAGCGATGTGCAGTAGTACCATTTGCTCTAAGAACATTGAATATTTAAAACTGATATGAAGTAGCACTGGTCGAGTAGCAATTTCCTACGGTGTGTCTCGAATCCCTAGATTGAAAAGGAATAAACAGCAATATCAAGAGGATAGATGACACCTCTCTTTCCTTGTCTTCTGTTTTGATACAAATGAAAATATACATGCCTATATGTAACGCCCAAGTCTTGTCAAGCCAGTGTTTCTAATAATGCGATTAATATTTCCCAAACCTACACAATCCTTCTGTTTCACCCATACTCTTTCCGTTCCTTGCATAAAAAATGAAAGCTAAATATCATGTCCACGGAAAAAATAGTTCCTTTTCTGTTACGCTTGGGACAATCGGCAGAAAATAACAAGCCTAGTAAAATCTAGAGCTCTGTTATAGATTCAGAGCATCTTTTAGTTAGTGGGCCAGACCTAGCTAGAGATAGGAAGGACACTTTTCTATGCTTTGGATGATATGCGGGCGAAACGTTTTTGTCAAATTGACACACCAGTGGGAGGAGAGAAGGGGGTAGCAAGTTTCCGGGTGCCATACCCTTTCTAACTTAGTCACACCACAGCAGCAGCCAAATTTAATAGTCACGGTAGTTTTCAACCTGGCTTCGGGCGACAGGGAACATGAGACAAACCTAGTAGTTAGCGGCTGGCTAGCTTTACACGACAGGTCCTCTCGTGTTTTCAGCTAAGCCTAGTTAAAAAAAAAAAAAGAAAAGGCTTGCCTCCAGTGGTTGTGCCCCAGTTTTCCACCTTCCCGATAGCCTAGATGCGTGGGTAATGCCTCGCTACACATGAGCCATTCTGAAGATGTTTTCTCAAGCCTAGGGCTTTGGGCATCCCCTTATCTATCTGACATTTTTCTCACATTGTTGCATTGACTGCTGAAACCTGTCATTAAAACTGCGCCCTTAAGGAGGTAGACAGCAGATAAATAATACTATGTATATTGTTTACAAGGAAAGTCCCCTAATAAACTCTCCATCAAACAAACCGATTACTGCGCTTCATATGGCACACCTGATTTTGGAATTGTGTTTCATACATGGAGTGGTGAAAAAGCATCAAATTCCTTATAAATGTGATCTTTTTTGTGCATTGTTGATGGCCGAAATAACCGCCTCCCTGGAGGTTGAAAGGCGTAATACGACTGTAATCACTGTTGATGGATGGATAAACTAATAAACGGATGGATGGATTACATGTAAATTTGAGACGTGTAGTTAAACACAATATGCGCACATGTAGTCAGACCGAACACCATGCAATTACGGCAGAAACTGACATTTCGACGGATCTTGTGGTGGCTAGCAAAAACTAGATAACCCTGATCATTCAAAGACTAGCTATTATACTGAGTTGGGAGATGAAATCTGTGAAATGAATGCTGTTGAAAAACGAACAAGATTTTTAATCCAAACAAACGTTCATTGTCCAGTTGCCATAAATGTAGTTCTAACGATGCAAGTATCAGCAAAGAATAAAACTCAGTACTTGATCGTGCCAAAGGAAAGCAACTGCAAACATGTTTTGTGTTGTCATAGCAGTAACATTAGTAACAATTTATATGGGAGCGACGCTCCGCCCTCCTCACCCCCCCCCCCCCTTTCTCCTCCAAAAACCCACCTCCATAATAAGTAGGGCCTGTAAGGTGAGGAATAGTGGTGCACCATATCTTCTATGCCATGGAAGCCTCAGACAATATTGTCTGACGAAGGCTGATAAGAAAAATATCGTACAAAAGTACACCAATAAATCCAGGGCCCGGGTTGAGTTAACTGGGAAAAATAAGCGTGGGAACTGAGGGCAATATCACTGTAGTATAGTAATCTCTGATTATTAACGATTACCTTCAGTTATTTTCATCATCCACACATAATGTAGGCAGTAATGTTCATTATTTTAGAAACACATCCACTGCCAAATAAACGGACTATAATAATTGTATTATTAGACAGTGGCACTGCCGTGCTGTGGAAACCTCTCGCTCCGTGTCAGTGAGTGCACTCGAGATAATTCATAGTCATAGAGGCCAAGCCTGTGTTCACATGCCAATCATGCCAATGAACATGTCACAGTCCGGAGTGTTATGACACTTGAACCAGACCCAAGGGTCATCAAGAACACCTTTGGTATTTAGAATCTACCTGCTGTCAGAAACGACTGCCGATTTATATACATGTAGATCTATATTAGCTCATACACTATACAGGCAGACTAATCAGCAGGGCTCAGGCCTCATGAATTATCGCGACAAAACAAAACATGACTGAATATAGATCTAGGTCAGTAGGTTGGAAGTCACTGAAAAAGTCCTATAAACCAGATTTATAGTAATGATCATCAGAAAAAGGCAATTAATCTAGATTTAGATCTTGCTTAATTCCCCATGAAACTGGATATGCAGATCTACGAAATTTTCGCCCATTGGGTTTAATTCTTACTCCAAAGCAATTTGATCTAGACCTAGATTTAGATCTAGATCTAGATACCTCGACCTAGATCTTGCCTCGAGATTTACTGGACGACGCAAAAGATTCAGAGTTATCAGGTTAGAGCTATCAGGTGTCCTTTCCTAGATTTAGATCAAAGCCTAGATGATACATCTATAGCTTAAACTGTTGGTCTATTTCTCACACGCGCTCATCGGCCTCATATTTCAATCCCAACTTGACTTATCTATCGCCGATCTTCTTGCGAAAATGACGATGGATTTAACAATTTATTGAAACAGATGCAGACTGCCTGTGGACAAAGGCACCAATCGTCGTTCCAGAATTAAATTGTTCTATCTACAACATAAAACTTAATTCTGGGGCGACGCAATTTCAATAGTAAGAATTCTATAAAATGTCACCCACAAAATACGTCGTCTACCTACCTGCTGATCATGACACCGTAAATCAACCAAATGTAAAAAAAAAAAAAAAAAGCTGTCACATCCTTTGTTCTCGTTCCTCTTCCAAAGTCCCCAAAAGAAAATGAATGTATTACAAAACAATCCAAGCCCAAGGATCACAGAGATCTGACGGAAAACGTCGACTGGTCACTTCAATTTTATTTCTCCCCTTCAGCCCAGCTGTGTAACACATTCCCAAACACAACGATGAAGACCGTTAGGATGGCTTGTGCACAGTGGCCTACAGATATTCGGCCTCTAGATTTAGAGACAGCTGAAAGCTTGTAGTGCCGGGATAATGATTATCTGTCGCTAAGTGGTTAAAACACACCTGTATACAAACACACAGCTGCACAAGGTTCTAGCACGCCACAAAATGGTCCCATGAAATAAAAACAGGAATTATTTTTAATTTACACGTGTGTCAGTGGAGTTCCTTCGCCCTATTTCCTCGTCTCGACACTGCGCCAACGCGTTGAGAAAGAAGAAATAAGGGCAGGTTGAGCCAGCGGGCGGCCTGAGTGTTTAGCGAGACTATCGATTGCTCCGCCCACTTTGTGCTGCCCAATCTGTGATGGCTTGACGGGGGAGATAACTGGGAAAAATATGAAATTTTGCTGGATATAATGATGGTTAAGTTTCTTGACTATCTTATAATCATTTTATTTCGGACTAATGTACATTACGGATTATTACATATTACTGATGATTGATGTTATTCTATTCACTCAAATGTAATGTGTAGACCTAGCTTGCAAATTATTTATTTGTCATACTGGTAAAATTTTCATATCGAAGATCATCTCGGGGTAGTTAAATGAAGAAAGTTTACTCCGCCTGGTTATTTCTCCCTTTGGTAATAAATGTATAACCAATTGAAGATTCAATTACGCACATTTCACAGCAACAGACGCAGCTGAAATTGAACGAACAGAATAACGCTTGCTTTCCATTTCACAGATGAAGTCACTAAAGTATGTGTATGGTCAGCCTCACTGATTATACAGTGGTATTATTGATACATAAACTAATGTAGTTAGGACAATATAATTCTGGGGCGACATGTCTACATGATGGAACCATAAACCTATTGAGATGGCAAGACAGTGAAAGATGATGCATGTTTTTATTACCACTTGGTCAAATGTGTGGTGGATGTAGTTGAAAAAGTTTCTGTAATACATATATATGCTGTTTGTACTTCATTTGAAATAATATCTGCAAATCTCCACAATAAGAACCAATCAAAAGTGTTAGGGAAATTTATTTCTGCCCTTAGCTACACACTTTTCAAGTTACAGCAATTTTCCTTAAATTTGTCTTATTCGGATGGTGTTACTGTTAGTGATATTTAGGTGAATGTGCATGTGTGCGAGTGAATACATATTACATGTGCAAAATATATTATGTTTCATCAGCTGTGAAAAGAGTTTTCTTTCAAGGACAATTAAAGTTTGTCCGATTTCTATAAGACTATTTTATTTATATTTGTTATATTTTATTGTCAGTGATCATTATTACTAGTTTGTTTTTTTCTAGAATTTCTTTTGTACCATATAATGCCTGATTAAATGATTTTTTTTCCACACTTCTGCCAAGTCCAAGGGTTCTTATTTATATTTGGATCTTTCAATAAATCTGAAAAAAAAAAATGCATTTGTTGAGGGAGAGAATGATTATTTTTCAATCAATTCACAAATCAAATCATTTCAAAGATATTTTCATGTGCACTGACAACCAAACTATATCTGCTCTAAGACTCAAAGTTAACTATGGCTAACCACTTCACTGCTAACAACAGTATGAGGTTTATCCAAAGAGTGGTCTCTCGTGTGCTAAAAGACGCAAGTGGTATGTCCAGAATCAAGTCAATACCAACCACTCCTTTTTCTCCTTTCATCCAAAGCTCCGACCACTGGCCAGCATTTTGCGCTGATATGCAGAATCTTTTGATAGGTACTGCAAGCTGAAATGACCAAGCAATGAGAGCCCTGTCTCTGTTTTTGTAACAATTACAAAATTGAATAACCCAAAGTTGCTGCTTCTGACTGCTTGTGGGAAAGCAGGGAAAGAGTGCTGGTTGGCTCACTCACAGTATGTGGGACTAAGTGCAGGTTGGGGTTAGCAGTGGTCGAGATTGACCATATCACTGATGCTTAGAACGGAGCTGCAAATTTGGCATAGCATTGAAGTAGTTAATATTCAGCATAAATTAAAGATAAATTTTTTAATCAATCTTTTCTACATTATAATCTGCTTCCCTCAAAAATCATGTATTTTCCAAGTAATTTGTTACAAACTTCTCACTGACTGAAACATAACTGACAGTCCATGTGTCAACTACATGTACAAGTAAACATTATCCATCGAACATTACTGCACTACCTATTCAGTCTAAAATGATACTATAGCTAAAAGTATAAGCAACCAAAACAAGGGAAAAAAAAAAAACAGCACAGCATTCATCCGTGCCCCTAGAGAGAAATACATACAGAAGAAGGAAAAAGAGTGTGATGTAGCTTAGAAAGACATACCAGAAGATTCTCACCAGCAATAAGACATATAATATAATTATGTCATTCAAAATATTTTATTTTTCCTTCTATTTTTACATTCATAATGTAAATGATCTAAGAGGAACTCTGTGGTGTCAGCTCAAAATCTGGTAAATCTGTCTTGCTCGTTCTTCTCTTTCAGCATCTGCAGCACCTATAACAGCGAGTAGAATGGGCAAACTATTAAACTATGAAACTATATAACATCAGACCTAAAATTTCCTGATACCTAACTAAAAATTCAATAATACAACAAGAAAGAAAACTGAATGAGATTGAGAAGAAAGAAGCCTGACAATTACCTGTCTTCTTAATATTCTCTGAGTTGATCTAAAAAGCTGAATGCTTGAAAACTCTGGGATCAGGATCGTATTTAAAGGTCAGTAAGAACAGGACGCAAAGTTATTAGAAGAAGTGTGTGGCAATTTTTTTTTTTAAATATAAAAAAAAAATCAGGTCTTTCCTTTCCTTTGACATTGCATAATACCAATTATTTCCATGGTATTACCTTTTAAGACACCTAGATAACGAAATGAAGTAAAATTGAATGGTTGAAAAGTCTGGTGTCTGGATCATATCTAAAGCCCAATGAGAACAGGACACAAAGTTACAAGTAAAGTATGATGATATTTTTATTTTTAAAAAATCAAATCATGTTTTTCCTTTCCTTTGATGAACACATAATTTTCATGCATTATTAATTTTACATGACCAATTATTTCCTTGGTATTATCTTAAAAAAGACCTAAACAAAACAATCACAAATTCTGCAAATGAAGAACAACAAAAGAGAAAATATTCCGAAGCCAAGACAGAATATAATTTTTGGAAACAATATAAACATCTCATGTCTGCAAAGCAGCTAAAACCAGTACACTGTAAAGGCACAGTAATTTTACATCCACTCCTATAACATCTCTCTCTTAAAATATCCACTTGCAAAACTTGACAAAAATCCACATAGAACAATATTACAGTCTGAAAATGAACCATGCCATGGATATTCAAGTCAAACAGAGTCCATACTTATTTTTTGTATAACTCCAAGCACTTACACTCCAAGAAGTATAACTACACAATTGCACGACCATATTTCCCAAACATGTCCATAATGCTGCCCACTTTATGATGCTGTATCATATTATCCTAGACATGGTACAATACCTGTACCATTTTCTACTAAACAATGATAAACACATGCACATATGTACTATGACTATACATGGGAAGTGGAACATATCATACCAATCTCCTCTCGATCTATAATTTTCTTGGCATCCTCTTTGGTCTTCTCCCTTCCTTTGCCCTTCAGATCATACAAGTACAGAAGAACTGTCTCAAATTTTTCATCACTCACCTGTGATAAAAAGAAAAAAAGAAATACCGGCATTTTAAATTGATACAAGTGTAAATAATCCATACATTGTAATACAAATCAGTGAGAAGATAATAAAACCCTTAGAATACTTATAATTCCAATAAAAATTACTAAAATCAGAGATAAGAGAAGAAAAAGTCAAACAAATACAGTGAGTCAAACTTTTAAATGATCAGTTTATTTCAAATAATCCTCATAAAACAAATAATACACAATCAGAAAATTTTCATCCCAATACATGTAGCAATACATTATGGCAAGGTAACATATGACATGGGCTTTCAAAATCAGAATGGACAAAATTATGGAGCAGAAAACGCTGGTCTCTGTGATAACAAGAAATTGTTGATACATGTATGGAGGCACTGTTGTAAAGTAAGTGTTGTGAATATCCCTGTGAAATCCATAAAAATATACATTAATGATCAATTAAATTTTCACAAACTTCTTTCATATTTATTTAGATGTCCAGTCTATCTGATTCATTCATTCATTCATTCGAGGTTCCGTCTCTACAAAGAGAGTGGAGGTCATGACATGCCATCTTTCTCAGTCTAGTGCAATCTTGCAGCACTCATTCATTGCTCTCCCAGTCATCTCTTCAATATTCTTGAACCAGCTTTTTCGTCTTCTGTCTTTTCTTCTCTTCCCTTCGACTTTTCCTTCTGCGATTTCTTTCTGGATGTTTTCATGCCTTCTTGTATGGCCATAGTACGAGAGCTTTCGTCTTTTTATTGATTCTAGAAGGATTTTCTTCTTCAGATCTAAATCTTCGAGAACCTCTTTATTTGTCTTCTTAGCTTTCCACAAGATTTTACCCATTCTTCTATATACCCACATCACGAGGGCATCAATCCGTTTGTCCAGGCAGGATGTTAGAGTCCAAGTTTCACAGCTGTACATAAAGATGGACCACGCATAGCAACAGATTAGACACATGATGTTACTACTGGTAAGGAGGTGGCGCAGTTTGTTTTAAGAATGCTTTGCCATGCCAACCCATCGTTTTATTTCACATTCCGTTCTTCTGTCTTCTGTTATGAGCTGTCCCAGATAGGTGAAGCTACTAACCTGCTCGATTATCTTTCCGTCAATTTTGATGTTTACTTTGGGTTTGTCGCTTCTGTGAGTGATTACCATGGTTTCTGTCTTTTTTGTTTTCTATCTGATATACAAGCACATTTACAGTGTGCTTTCACAATGCACAAAATGAAAATGTCATGCATATAAGCATAAATAAGCTATGTAAGTTTTCAGACTGGTGAAGCTGACGATGAGTATACTGAGATGAGGGAGAATTGAAAAACATGCACAGCAAGTATTATACAAATAACAAATTGATGTTCCTGCATATACAATTTGTGATAATACAATAATGAAATACACAGAAAAAAAAATTATACAAGGTTTCAAAAAAGCAACTTACCAATGTTGTATCATACATTATATGAAGCAAATGAACTTGCAACAGTTTGTTAAACTTCCAAGTCTTCCTGTCTGTGCTCCACTGCTGTAGATATTCCAGTACTCTCTCATTCCTGCCCTTCTCATTTGGGGTGGCAACTTGCATCTTCTTTTTTCTATCTTTCCTTTTCTTCTTTTCAGACTTCTTAGATGAAATATCATTATCAGCATTTTCATCTTCTGGTGCTGACGATTGGTTTTCAAGGTCATCTACCATAGACAACCCTAAATTTGTCTCTGCCTGTTGCAAAATGTCTGTATCAATCACCCCTAGTGATGATTCTTCACTAAGTTTCGGTTTATCTTTCTTCCTCTTTTTTTCAGGTGACAAACTTTCCTCCTCCGAAACAAGTTCTGACTTTCTTTTCTTGCCCTTCTTGCTCTTTTTCTCACCTGAAGATTTTTCATTTCCATTTGAAACAAGTCCAGGATCTGATTTTTTTTTCTTGTTTTTCTTACTCTTTGTGTCTGAGGAAAGTTGCTCACTAACTAACTGTTCCTCCCCCATAGAAATCATATCAGCAGTAGCAACAGTGACTGATTGTTTATTCTTATGTTTTTTTTTCTTTTTGTGCACTGGCGATAAATCTTCATTGTCACTGTCTTTAACATAGATTTTCACTTTTTCTGCCTCCTTTTGTTTCTTTTTATCTTGTTTACTTATTGGGAAGTTTTCTAAATATAAGCTATTATCAGCTGTTTGGGTCTCTTCTACTGACATTTTGTCTGAATGTTTTTTGTTCTTTTTGTGTTTCATCTTGTCACATATGTCTGATGACCACTGAAATTCGACCTTTTTTGTTTGTCACGTGTCTTCAACTAAAATACTTCTTCAGTCAGACTTGTTCCTGGTAAAATAAAAAGGAGGAAAAATGATATGAACAGTGTGAAGTGCTTTTATATATAACAACATGTATGAAAAATGAGAACGTTACATGTAATTGCCTGTTACCTTATGATATTATAAACTACTTCAGGCATAGCCAGATTACTTGAACTTGGTCAGGAAATCATAATGTGTTTGAAGAATCTGAAATCCTACAGAAAATCTAAAAACTTCTGATGTGCATAAGACCTTTCTGTTTTAGTCCTGACTGCCATGTGTTGCATGTAATCAGATCAGGATGATAGACAGACGACAGCAGTTTGAGAGAGGGTTAAAACTTGCAAACTTAATGAAATCATGGATTCTACTGATTCTGCTGCTAATGAAGACACTGATCACAGTATCTTTATCTCAATCTCTCTATACCAAGCAATTTCTAAAAGGCGACCTTATTTGGGTAACATGTTACCTAAATAATATAGATAGGGTACATTTTCAATATTTGGGTAACATGTTACAAGATCTAAGTCATTCTCATCAATCAATTGGTTTACAAGTGTCTTTTCTAAGTCTTTTTTTGTATTTACATGAATCTAAAACTGCTAAAGAGTAACTGTCATAATACAAAAGAGTGCAAGTGAAAACACACTAAAGACGGATATTTTAATACAGGTAAATGGGAAAGAGAAAAATACTTTTTTTAAAAATCATGGTCTCCTTGCAACAATGTGACACAACACATGGAAAAGAACGAAATATCTGCCGCTTTAAAATTTGTTACTATCATACTGGATATGTTTTGCAAAAAAAGTGCAGAATATTAGGCCTATTGTAACAATAAAAAAAACAATGTTAACTAAAAATTTAGATGCACTGAACTATATCTCATCAATCAGTTTTTCAGTTGATAAATATTTGATTATTTGAATAAATGAGCACAATGCATGGCTGTGCCCGCAGAAACCTATAGTAAGCAGGGGGGTGGGTGGGTGGGTGGGGGTGATAGCATGTTACCCAAATAATACAAACAGGATACCATTTCATTATTTAGGTTACATATTACCCAAATAATATAAACAGGGTACCATTTGATTATTTAGCATGTTACCAAAATTATATAAACAGGATATCTTTTCTTTATTTGGGTACCGGTAATATGTTTTTACTCACATGTGCAACCACTTTTTAAAAATTTTTTTCAGTACTCTGATAGAGTGATTACAATAACTCATCAAATGATGAAGAAATAAATCATTTTCATGACTCAGTTGATCTACTGATGGGAATTCATCTTCTTAGCAAAGACACAGAGATCTAATATGAGAAGATAAGAGGTCAATGGATGAAAGTGGTGAAGGATATACTATATACACACAAGAAAATACACCCTCCCCACTCTCCATCCCCCAGCCTCTTTCTTGAAAGTGATATTTATTGATTCCCCTTTCCCATTAGATCTGTTGGCATAAAAAAAAAATCAATGGTCAATTAGTTACAGTCACTCACGAAACGTATCAATTTTTACATCTAAGAAAGACTGGAAACAAGGCATGAAACGCACAAGGATCTGTTTTGTTTCACCTGCTTTATTTCCCCTGGCTATGTTTTTTGTTTTTCTTAAGCCTTTCAATCCTAAGAAAGTAGGATTATCTCGGCTTTTAAGAGGTTGCCTGTTTTTTGCTGAGAATTTTTGTGGATAGAAATTTGGAAATTTTGCCCAGGCAGCGGCACACAGTCTACTCTTATTTTTGAACTGCCAAGGATTCTTAACGTGCGTAATGTACACATGGGATCTCCGAAATATATTTGCCCTTATCCAAGAAGGCTAGACATTGGGCTTCCCACCCACAGGAAGTCAGGGGACCATTGAATCACTGAAAAAATGCAGGTCTTTCAACCTTCGTGTCCTTCCATCCCCCAATGAGAGGACCCGCGAGTCGTGCAGAACCTGCAACCTCACCGACGTGAGTTGTTTTCATCCTCTGAAGCAGATGCTGAACCACAGGGCCACTGCGCCCCCTGGCTCAATTGAGTTTGATACTTCTTATACCATTTTTAACCTTCATTCCATCTTCAAACCTGCATGAAATGTTGATAAATTAACTCACAATTTCAGAGGGAACAAGAAAAGAAGTTCAACTTGTTCAAGCTCGACTATATAGTGTGCCAATCTAAAGGTTAAAACACAAGTTAACTACACAGGCAAGCAATCAAATAATACTTTGATAGTTTGAAAATATTCAGATGCTGCACTTTGCTCTCGATACTGGTATGGCCCTATGAATAAGAAAAGAATGCAGGTATAGGTAATATTATAATTTGTATTAATCGATGTGAACAAGGCTTACTAAAGCAAACTGGGTCTGATTCTGTTTTGATGCTACATTAGGGACTATGTTTGCCCCTATACAAGACAGGATCACAAGACAAAAGTCATCTTGCCCTTGTCATTTTAAAACCATTAAGTCAAGATCTAGATCTAAAAACTGGTAATGCCAATTGGGTTCACCAATATTTTCGGAAAATCCATCGGCCCATGAAAGTTTGCCTCAGTTTTTTTCTTGATCTGTTACAGTGAGTAGGAAATTAGACTAATGATGAAAACTCTTCTCTATAATTTATAAATGACAGAATCATAGTCAACTGAACTTAGATACGCTCCAAATAAGAATAGTGGTGAGTAGCGTTAATAATTACGTAGACAAGAGACTGACATACTTCCAGCCAAAACTGATGACTTTTGCCTCAGCCAGCCTTCAGCTTTCTCATAAAAAGAGACTACCAAATTTCTATTTGGAAATAAAAAAAGAAAGAAAAATTGCACAGTTCTTCCATCAGAGAAAAACTGCTTGTGAAGATCTACAAGGTTTTAATATTGGCTAACTTGTACATGAGGGAACAGCATTGCACTTTTATTTACTTTTAATAGGCCTACATGTATTGGGATTGAGAACAAATCTAGATCTAGATCTATCTGTTCAATTTAAACGAGAGACAGATCTAGATACGAAAACAATAATTAAACTGAGGATGTCTTGCTTACTCAACGATAAACTGTGTGTAATAATACTTTGATTATTTCTGTGTCAGAATAAGTAAGAGTGCCGGGTTCTATTATAACCGTATACTGCTGCATGGCAAAATCGTTTCCCACATGTGTGGGAAGCACAGGGTGGGAAGTAAACAAAATAATTTTCTATCCTTCTTCTACAAGAGAGCACAATATTATATGCAAAGAAGCATAACCCGCGATTAAAAAATTTGAAAATTTCATACTCATTATCTCTCTTGTCCTGTCCCGTTGATCATAATAGTAATCTGTACAGGCAATGTTATTCAACAACATAGCCCGCGTAAGGGGCTGAAAGTTGAAAGCCTGAAGTCAAAATAGACTAGACTTAAATGCTACTTAAGGCATTTGGTGCACAGCCTAAGCGTACATAGTACTGTGGACGTCTAGAGGACAACTGTGTAAACTTGTACTGTCACTATTGGAGCACACGTTGTTTTGATAGAGAGAAAGCTATTTTTGTAAGCTTCGATTCACAGAAAACACATGAGATTTTGAATAACGATTATGTCTTATGTGTGCTGAATACTCACGTTTACCTGTATTTTAGAAGCCTTTTCTAAACCCATATTTTTATTTCTTATCGTTTCCACTCCAGCGAAATGGAGCATAAGCTCAGCAATAGCCTAATTAATTATCCAGTCAGATTTAAAATAAAAAAAGATTTCACTAAAGTAGACCTCAAGTTTCAATGAAGTGGTGTGAGGGTTTTTATTTTATTTTATTTTGATTTTCTTTATTTCATTATATTTCATTTCATCCTGTTTTATTTTTATTTTTATTTATTTATTTATTTTTTATTTATTTAATTCCATTTTTTTTATTATTTTGTAAACTTATAGTTTGCTTTGTTTTGTTTTAACTATTTTATTTGGGAGAAAAGCCATTAGATATGGTAAAGATTTAATGGCCTATTGAGCAACACTTCTGACATCTAAATGAACTGATGTTTTTGTTTTTTTTGCATTCCACTACTTTTTCTGTAGCCTATTTTAATATTAATTCATTTATTTATTTTTGTTTTTTTTATTGTAAGGTTATTATTGTTTGTTTTGTTTGTTCTGATCATTTTTTTTCTTGACTAGAAGGGAAATTTTGATTTGGTTTTGTTTTTCAGCGTGCTCATCTATTTTGCGAACATTCCTCCTTGTCGCCTCTTCTGGCCTCTCGTGTGTGTGTTGAGTAAACGTATTTCTTTCTTGCTCTCCAATTAGCTGGATGGATGAATGGATGGATGGATGGATCGATGGATTAATGGATAGGTGGATGGGTGGATGAATGGATGGATGGATGGATGGATGGATGGATGGACGGATGGATGGATGGATGGATGGATGGATGGATGGATAGAAGGAATGGAATGGAAGGACATGGACACAAATGAATACACACAGAAATAAGAATAAGACTCGTGTGACCATCAGAAGACAGGCAAAAAAAAAAATGCTTTTAATCACAACTCGCCAAGAAATTGGCTAGAATGGTGCAGTTAGTCACAATAGACAATAAGTAAGAATATATGTACAAACATGAAATTTATAAACAGGAACGAAATGGAATTATTCATCGCATAGATCATGACAAACAGGATGTTACAGATCAGAAAAAGATCACTGTATAAAAAAAAATAATTAAAAAATGAGACTCCCTTGTTGGAGTATTTGTAATAAACTCAGTGACCCATCCAAAAAGATAGAACCTAAAAAATAATTGTCATCACCACCCTGCATGTTTCCTTATACTTATATACGTTATAAGAAGTTATCTTCCGATTAACACATGTTACAGACTTTTACTAACGCAAAGTTTTGTTTACAGATTTTAGTCAATGATTTAGTAATACATATAGAAATACTACTAGCAAGTATAATAGTAGAAGTAACAGACGTCGTTAATTAAATGAAAACCGGCAGATACGGATTCTGACTTTCCTTATAATCATTATTGTATTATTCTTTTTTTTTTTCTCAAAGTGATACATTTCGATGTCTTTCTTCTTTTTGATCTATGATAGTCGACTGTTAATATGGATGCCATCATTGTTTGGGTTTCTTTATTAAGAATGAGGTCGAACTTCTTCACACAGTCTTTGAAAATGTTATAGGGATGGTCATCCTAAGTAAGTGATCATTTTAAGTTGCTTGCTCAACATATCGAGGAAAATTTTTTAAAATCCATGGGAAAAATCAAAGGAGGGAAAGGCATCGAAAAAGAAGAGGTTAGGAGCGACACTAAAGGGTGGCGTCGATTAGCAATAACCAAGTGGCATAAATTATTGATGAACTGGATTTGAATGATCTTGTATGTAGAAAATCATAGTTACACTCGTAATAATTATACATGAAACATCATATGCAAAAATCTTGAAAACATGAAAACAATTGTCAAAACAATTTCCTTGAACAACCGTTAATATCATGATGTTGTCACAATCACAAAGAATTAATTTTCTGACAGAATCTTTCTTTTAAACATTCTAATTTTGGAGGAGTAACATGATCATTGAAAAGTATAACAACAGACGCAGGTCTATTAATACGATGAAAAGTCAATGCGTTGCAGCTTACCAACTGGCCACATCTCTTTATTTCAGATTTTTTTTGGATCAAAGATTAAAGATCTACATCACTTGCAAACACCCATGAAATTTGAATGAAACATGAAATTTCTTATCTTTCATGAGATCTATCTCTCTGGTATTTCTGCAGGCTATGTGCAATTTTATTACTGGCGATGAAAATGTTAAGTCATCGTGTTTTCCGCTCAGATATATTTTCTATGACGAATCCCTTCACTTCCCTTGTGATGTCACGATAAGGGATTTCATTAAATAAGAAATATCTTTATGTAAGTACATAAATGCATGCAAAATAAATAAAAAACAAATCGACAATTATAGTGTTTGAAATAGGGCAATCAAATGGATTTAATATCAACAACATAACCGCATCTCTCACTTCTGCTTTATTCCCATCTTCTAGCCACAAGTAGAGAAACATTTGCTTCGTATTTGTAAAAAGCATTCAGATATTTATTAAAGTCACTCAAACACATTCACCTGCCCTGAAATGATCATGTTTACAAGGGGAAAAAAACAATGCTGGTGTTAAATATTATGGGAGGGTTGTGCAATAGAAAACGAAACAAACTTAGCACATTTAGAATATCATCATATAAGTAAGGATAACTTTTTTTTTTTACAGCAGAAAATGTTTTGGAAAATGTTTGGAGTGTAATCAAGGGAGAAAACAGCGGGAAATCGACGTAACGGCACATTGTTCCATCAGTAAAATCGTTCTGTTTTCTTGCCCGAAATATATAAATAGAAATAAAAATAAATTTGGTCTTTACATCTTACCCTTTGCATGAAGGATAAGTGTATCACAACACTCTAATACCAGTGACAATCTTGGCCACGTTACTGACGCCGGTTTAGCCCTAAGGGATTGGGAAAACATAAAAGAACAGCACATCTAAAAGGCCAGGAAAAATAAATATGGAGACTGATTTTTGTCATCCATCATAAACCAGTTCGATCAATATTGCAACACACATACACATCATGAATTCGTTATATTACAAGTCATATGATCAACTCCACATAAAGAGTTTTCAAAAAATAGATAAAGGCAATATACGATAAGAAATTCTCAGCTGAAATGATAAAGAACAAAGATAACGTTACATTTTTTTTCTTTTGAAAAATGTAAATATCTTGTTTCGGAAACTTAGTAAGGCCCATGTTTTGTGGCTTAAGCAATTTAAAATCCATTTAGTTCGTGGTAGAAGAACAATATCATATCTGCCGTGTAACAAATCAGAACAGGGAGATCTAATAAATTTCCAAGTACTATTCCTTCGATAATTTATAGACAGATGCCTAGTGAAATTTACAAAGTTAGATTATGTCAAAGCAATGAAATCACACAGCAATTTGATTTTGACTCGTGATTTATTGTTCCCTCGCTTTAGCTTCTATGAATAACAGAAAGCCTATTGTTGTGTTCCAAGCCGTATTTTTATCTTTGCCACTGAAAAAATACAATTGGAGAGTGGCTCACTGCTAACATATGTATACATGTATAAACATTAGGACGAAAGCTCGAAATGCAGCCAGTTCAGGATTTGGCCGATCCTTCCGCCCTCTGGCCGACAGGTGTGGGCAAGGTCCGATTATTTGAAATTAACAGTGTATGCTATATGGCCGGTCATTTCGCGTTATGATGAGAAATCCCTGACCAAAATTCGATTCATTTCCAAGCTCAAGGTGCGCAGATGCTTACAAATTCAGATGCACCCACTATACCAGATATTGAAAAAAGGTCGCGGTGATCTAAGAAGATTTTTTTTTCTATCGCTAGGGACAGATCATGGTGTTCTAGAGCAACTATATTCCAGAAGTGAGTTTTGCATTCTGCACGAGAAACTGCTCATAATGGAATCCGTGGGCACAGAAGAAAAATCGCGTCCTCCCAGCCACTGACCGTGGCTAAGGATAACTGACTTGATGCAATTGCACTTCTAAGTGCGCAGCAAATCGCTGCAAATGTAGAAATAAGAAACTGTTGTGCAATTTCAAATGTCATACAAGTTAATCTTGTTTGTGACAAGCGATGACCGAAATTGATAAAGTAAAGAGATTGTGTCAAGTATGAAATTATGCAGATGCACCAACATCTGCTCTTGACCTTTTTTCTTCCAATTTTGGCCCATGCCATTTCGCTAACTGGCCGGTCAAATCCCGAAATCAAGGAAAGATCTGACACTGGCCGGTCAAGTGACAGCGACATTGGTCATTTCCCGAATTGGCCGGACACTTTCCACTTTGGCCGATTTCGGTCTTTGGCCGTAACATGTACACATTACTGTGAAGATGTCTCACATGGAATGCTGATATTGCGCATTTCCCAGTATTATATCAGAAAGTTATTATTTGTATCTGAGTACATTTAGAATTTTCATTCATTCATTCATTCATTCATTCATTCATTCATCCATTCTTCCATTCGTTTTGTGACGATTATTCATCCATGCATCCATTTAAAACAGTCGAATCGATAATCATCGTCATAAATTTTCCGCATTCAATCTCCCCCCCCCCCTCCCCCCCAAACACATACGCACACACACTACACCTCCTCTTTCCAGCAACCTCCTTCCTTTACCACTTCCGTTAGCTAGGAAATGGAAGAAATACGTTTTTATTTAAATTCACTCAAGAAAAGACATATATGCTGCACATGTAATCCTTTAAATCTCTCCAGCAAAATGCCTGTTCAGTCATCCGTCCCTGATGTTGATGATTACTTGCAAATTAAAGAGTCTATTCACCCAGTTGCTCAGGCCAAAGCCAGCCATCGATTGAGCACAGATCAAAGACTGGCTTTCTTTTCATATCTCCCTCTTTGTATGTGGCCTTTGTTACGCAAGAATGACCACCCTATGCCTAGCCAGCCACGAACGGCCAATCGTTCCATCCCAAAGAGAATTTGTGTTTCACCAGGACTTTGTAAGAAACAATGCCGAGACGGCCCGGTATGGTGTTTCATCATGACCCACATCTAGAAGTTTATCAGTTACGTTTTTTCCCCCCTTCTTTAAAAAAAAATGGATAAAACTCCCTAATATATTCTTAAAGTTCCTTCTTCTTCTTCTTCTTCTTTTTTTCGTTTGTTTGTTTTGTTTTGTTTATTGTGTTAGCCGTATCTGTCCATATCTCAGTCTGTTTTACTGCATCACGTATTTCTTGATTATTAAATGCATTCATCTACATTGCACTTATTTATTCTGTCTTTCACCCACTCATTCATAGTTCCATTCCTCTGGACATTCATTAACTTTCTCATTCACTACCTTATTTACTCCCTTCTTCCCTCCCTACCTCATTCACTCGTTCAGTCAGTCGCTGACTCACTCACTCACTCACTTACTAACTCACTCAATCACTCACTCACACACACACTCACTCACTCACTCACTCACTCACTCACTCACTCACTCACTCACTCACTCACTCACT
>JBCEWB010250616.1:8486-23357 GCA_039654565.1 Peronia peronii
GAGTGTGTGTGTGAAAGAATTAGTGTGTGAGTGTGTGTGAATGAGTTAGTGGGTGAGTAAGTGAGTGAGTGAGTAAGTGAATGAGTGAGTGAGATAAACAACTGACCTTGGTGAGCAGCATGAAGACTAAGTCCAGGTTCTGGCTCTGCAGGATATGTAACAGCTGACCATACATGGAGACCAGCTGGCCTGGACAGCTGTTGGGCACGAAATGTGGGGAGACCAGGCCAGCCACTGAGGGCTTGTCCAGGCAAACTTGCAGCACCCTCTGGGTCTGAGCATGATCTTGAGACACGAACTCCTGGAAAAAAAAAAAGACATACAAAAATAGATTTGCCACATACAAGACACAAGCTCCTGGTGAAATTATAGACATGTATGAATTTGTTACAGACTGAAGAAAAAAACCTGCAAAAACATACAAAACTATGAATATTTTAGGAAAATATTTTTTCAACTTCATAAGACAAACTACATTAGAAAAGAAGTCAAAGACAGATGATGAACATGCAAATACTTATTGCATGGCCAAGTTCCAGACATGAAAACAGTTTTTATGGATATGTGACATTTGTATAAATATTATTATTGTTTGCCTGCTTCCTTCTGTACATGTATGTGCAATATGGGTGAATAAGGTATCTTCAATGCACTTTGCTAAGCATATATAGTGTTTTTTTGCGGAGATCAAGGGTAGTGTAAAGACAATCTCCTAATATCATAACAAAAATCATCACTGTATTATCAAACAGATGAGTCAATGGCAAAAGTCTGACCTATGCCACAACAGAACTCAATATACCAAGTAATTCAAGATGATAAGAGCTGCTTGAATATCTGATCAATATGCAAAAATATTACAACAAAGACAATCCCATGCCTACTGGAACACTGATGAAAAAAACCCTACCTGACCCAGGACCTCAATGCAGGAGGCAAAGAACTGTTTGGTAGGAGGGTAGAAATCTGTCTCATCTGAGACCAGCTCAGCCAAGTAGAAAAACAAAGTGCAGGCCGTGTCGTTCATTCTCTTCACTCTGGCATCATCTGTGCTCTTCCGGCTCTGCTTGATCAGCATTCTGGGAAAGGACAAACAAAATCACGGAGTCACATTTCAGACACAGTCTTTCTCCACTGCACTCCTGTCCACACAGGTATGTGTGTCTAAGATACCTGTGCACTGGAGTATGGGTATGGGTTTTGTTGTGTTACATATGTTATGACAGACAAAACCATTTGACTAAGTCTGCAGTGAAGTTTACTTTCACTTGGAAGCCAGTGACATACTACATTCAATGAAACTTATTTGAACTTATATCTATAAATTTTAGTGACAGCTATCCCTCTTTACTCTGTGGATTATTTTCTAGGCTGTTTTTCAATGACTTTTGCACGGTCATTATTCTTCCAATAGAAATGAAAGATCAAAGACTTTTTTTTTTTTTCTCAGAATTGGACACAAGTAAAGATTCCATCTTTTTTTATTCCAGTAATACTTCTAGACTGATGACATGAACATTTTATTTGTCAGCAAGATTGCAACGACTGGACCAAAGATCTTATACAGCAGAGATAAAACAGACGCAAAAATGAGTAATTTGACTAAACTGAATTAAATTTCTGCTGCTGACTTCAGAAGTTAGAGTATGTTAATTTGTGTCCTAATGTGCTTACACACTGCATTTTGACAAAGCACTGCAAAGTCTCATTTTTACCCACTTGTTTTTAATTCGGGACTTCATTTAATGGACAATGACATCTGTACAGTAATCCAAGAGAACTCAGGGGTGTCAAAACTGTTTTCACCAAAAATTGGAAATCCCACTCCCCCCCCCCCCCCCCACATCAGGTTGGTACGGCGCTATAGCTGGATACGTAAGACACTCAAACAGCCACACAAAAGATTCTAGGCCTTTTATATCAGTGGATGTTTGCAAGTTTTCACAAGGGAGTAGATCTAAATGTCCTAAGCAGTGCCGTCATCATAATCATCAAGTGTAAAAATTTTCTAGATCTAGAACTATATCGTGAACAGTTGCCCACTTATATTAGTCTTTCTATGAATTGCGTGTTTACTCCACATAACAAAAAATGTAACTTTCATTGGTTCCATGAAATTGATATTTATAGAGGAGGTGGGGGAAACCCATTCTAGTTTAATAAAGCCAAAAACGTCATGACCCAGTTTTCCGAACTTACGTGTTTAGAGACTTACAGGGACGATATTATTTGTTGTTGTTGACATTTTGATGTGTTGACTTTCTGTTCTCGTTCAGCTCTGCAAAATTCCATCGTACTTTCAATCTTACTGTCATTGCGCGGACTTATATGGCATTAAAAATTATTATAAAACAGTTATCAGCTAGTGGGCTCAGCAAAAGTCAGCAGTTGATTGGCCAAAAGCAGTAAAGTCAGTGATGACCAGAAAGTCAGATGTGACATCCTTGAGAACTGCAGTCTTAACCCTTATCTGATCCAGTATTCTTTTACTTATTCCAAACTTTGTAATATATCATTTTGCAAACTCGAAGTTTACGCTACCAGTCGCACAGACTTACGTGATGGCATTCTCGGTGTGAACTGCTGCTACACAAATGTTGGGAGCAGTTGGAAGAAGTGACTCAATCATAACCTGTTTGTACTCCACCCGATTCTCATCTACTGCCCGCTGCGTGATCTCATTCAGGTGTTTCATGTCCAACTGTGGATTAAATGCTGGATATGTAACGCTCTGGCTAGCTTTAGTGAGCAATCTACTTAAAACTATAGGTGATATTTTCCTTCGTGGCAAAAGGGAAAAAAACTGCAGGGCTCAAAAGAAAACAAGAATATGAGCAATTTCTCTTGCCGACAAATTTATGTTCTTCAGCCACGGGAAGAGGTTCTACAACAAGCATTAGAAAGCAGCTAAAAAAAAGAACTCTTCTGTTTTTTCCAAACAAATGGGAATAATTCATGGTGAGGTAAAAAGCATTATTTTTGAGGGGATAAAATTGTTGATAAATTAATAGAGTTGAAAATTCATTCAGCTTAAATCAGTCAAAATGGATTATGATCCTGTCCATTAATCTCCATTTGCTATCATATTAACACTGATGGACTGGATAAAGGTTGACTTACTTTGACAGGTATGATGGCTGGTCCTAAGCATCTGTGTAGAGGGTTAACTTTACTGCGGCATTCAGCAGTCAGGCTGACCTGTGGAGAGCAGACAATTCATGCATTGGTCTTTCACTATCAATAGAACATTTATCACTCACCTTCTGACAACAATACAGGCAACTCCTAATACTTGCCTTACGTCCTTCCTTTTGTGGTTTCAATGACTGCTAGATAACATGACTGAAATTTATGCTGAAGGACAATCATCAATTCCAAAGATAAAGTCAAACAAAAAAAAAAAAAATGGTGAATCTACCACATTATACAAAAGTGTACCTGTTCACTTAGAGATTTCCAGGGAAAGTTCAAACAATCTACAAAAGATTCATTTATTAAAGCCTGTAGTCATCTGTCACTTTGAGATTGTCACAAAAACTATAAACAACTCATAAAATAGTCATTAATCAGGGCCACAAGTGCTGAGTCATGCAATGGGGAGACAATCTAGACATAAAACACATTGTCTAAACAGTTATATCCTAAGCATTTATTCATTCATTCATTCTCTGGTTTCCAGAAGAAGCACAAAGCCACACCTGTATTCCAATGGACTTGGATGTAGGCTGTTCTCTCCAACTAAACCCATGTCCATGTGAGTGCCTTCGTTTTTTCTTCAGTGCTATGTTTTCATATCGATCCTGGAGTGTCTACATGTTTCTTTTTATGGGTTCCAATTGTTTGCCTGCCTTGTGAATACACAATCCTATCTGCACACTAAGAATGTATGTATGTATAATTGAACAGGTAACTCACTGTTTGTGTGACGTTGGAGTACAGCTTGGGTATCAACTCAACATAGGCACTGTCCAAGGCACAGTGATGGGCCATGCGGGCAGAAAACGTTCTGCAGAAACAAAAAGAAATTATCTCACTTTTAGAAAAAGACGTATGCAAGTTCTGGAAATAAAGAGACATTCAAAGCATCGAGAAATGGAAACAGTCATCAGTATACAACAAGTGATAGACAGAGGCTTCATGCAACATTCCATTATAACAGTGCCCTAACAACCTTGGAGGATTATGAAAGGAGTAGTAACAGAACCAATGACAATATCATACACATATCGCCATGCTCACAGGATAGTTACTATATAGTTTTTTTGGCCAAACTGAGTTCAAGCCATAGCTGAATACACTGATCTTAAAGCAGTATTTCAAACATTGAATTCCAAAGAAAGCTTGCACTATTTAAAATAAAGCATATAAGGTGTTATATTGTGAAATCAAACTTTTTTCTGATTTTTCTCAAAAATGGCCAAAACTGACTTAGGCAACTGGATTTTCTTATATATCATATTATGTAGCAATATCATGACAACATCTCGGTAGAGAGACACTTACTTGGTGAAGTGTGTGAGGGTACTCAGGTCTGCGTTGACCAGATGCACTAAGGCCTCCTTGTCGTCTATGATGGTCGAACTGATGATGGGCACAGGGCTCTGGATGGTCCAGATAGGGGGTGGGGACTTGGGAGTGTCATAGCGTCGGAGACGTCGCAGAATTCTCTCCGTGGCTGTAAGAAACAGAACAGAGTCATGGAGAACGTCAATGCCAGATCACTAAAATACAATTTTCTCATACTTTTACAAAAAATCTGAGAGAGGCAACCTTTTCCCGACAACTTCATTGCACCACGATGTCCAGTTAACAAGTAAAAAAATGGGAAGAAAGAAAGAACAAGACAAGAAAAAAGAAAGTTGAAGAAGGAAAACAGAAAGACAGAACTGAATAAACAAATAGACAAATACAGCAAATAAGTATATAAACAAAAGAAAGAAAAAAAAAAAGAAAGATGAAAGAAAGAAAGAAAGAAAGAGGAAAGAAAGAGAAAAAAAGAAAAAAGGCTGCGAGAACTGAAAAAGGGAGAAAACAGCCATCCAAACTTTAAGTTCAAAGACTGTTACAACTCATGTGTTGTTACTTATTACACCATATTCCACCCACCATTTTCCGGTTCCAACTGTGTGTTTCTCCGTGCGGCGGCCTGAGCTGCTGCGGTCTGGGTTCCCATCAGCCTCTTCCTCCAATCAGCTGCCAGACAGCTCAGTGTGTACTGTACCCCCTCCAGGTCCACAAATTCCAGCCAAGGACCCTGTCATACAACAGTCGAACAATTGAGAAAAATGCGGAACAAAATGTGATTAACGCAGTATTACAACTAAAATTATCATACCTCAAAAATGTGACTTACATACACTGAAGTCAGAAGGCAATTCAGGTGAAATTAAAGACATCTATATGTGTTCAACATCAATTGTCCTAACTATGCCACAAAGAGATTATTACCTTTTTTTTTTTTTCTAATCTCAAAATTTTTGGCTTTATGGTTTCTTGGATGGAATGAAAAGCATGAACTGCCTCATTATATACTAAACAGAAACATGGAAATCTAGAATTTTCACCAGCAATTTCCCTCTCGCCTCTACGTCTTTTACTCTCCTGCTTCATTGTATCTCTTTCTCTTCCATAAACTCACATGTTTATGTACATTTATGATGACAGAGAGAAATAAAATAAGGAAAGGAGGAGGAAAGCAAGGATA
Source organism: Peronia peronii (assembly GCA_039654565.1). Lineage (NCBI taxonomy): Eukaryota > Metazoa > Mollusca > Gastropoda > Systellommatophora > Onchidiidae > Peronia > Peronia peronii. The sequence continues at coordinate 14,191 of JBCEWB010250616.1, forward strand.
CTGAGGAGAAAAAGAAAGACAACGTGAATGAAATGACAGAGAGAAAAAAAATAAGAAAAAGAGAGGTGAATGCATGGATACAGAGGAGAGAAAGACAGATAATATTAAGAAAATGAGAGGTGGAGAGGTGAGAAGGAGAGAGAATACAACTGAGCCAGAATGACCAAAGTATTTCCAGAGACAAGAGGTCTGACACAAACAAGACCATGCCTGGCGATGTACTCACCATGAAACCCTGGAAGACTTGGTTCAGTCTCATAGCCTCATACTGCGGGGGCAGGGCTGGCAGGTACAGGTTCCCATCATGCAATCTCGGCTCTTCCAGCCACAGGCTGTAGGTCTGGTACAACCTGCGAAACATAGAGACAGATTAAGCCTTGTTTGATGACAAATGTAAGTTTTACTTTACCACAGACAACAGCCTAGCCCAAATACAGTCAAGTCTGGCTAAAGTCAACCCGAGACCAAATTCTCCACTTCAACCAAGCCTGGCATTAATCAATATCCAGAAATAAAGAAAAAATATTACGACTGCGAAGACAGGTTGACTTTGAGCAACAATTCATCGTAAATGACTTAAGTGGACTGATAGGTTTTTATAGTTTCTACTTGAATAAAAAACAGTGTTGGAGACAATATTTTCAGAAAATAAATTAAAATTTCCAGGAGCAAAGCAGATGGATAGTCTGAGAGATAGGAGTTACTCATGGAATGACATGGTAAAGTTATCTCAAGACTGGGCTGGATCTGAACCTTTAGCTCAGGGTCTAAAGCCTGGAGTGCTAGTGGGTAATGAGTGATAATCATGACCATAAACACAAATAGGTCACAAAAACCAGAGGAGAAGTAAATTTCCTTGAGAAGTAAATGGCACCGAGTATATCTGAATAAACTGCACTATCCCAAATCTCATACATACAGAAAGTTCCTGGTCATGTGACATACATACCTGGCCAACATTTGGTGGAACTCCTTGGAGCTGGTGTATTCCAGATCCTCTTCATCAGCAAAAACTGCACCTGCTGCCGCTGTTTCAAAGTCCATGGTTGGGTCGCCTCCCCCTGGTGGAGTGCCTGGACTATGTGAGCTCTTCCTTCTCTTGTTCCTCTCACTCTTCTGAGGGTCAAAATTCATATGGTAGGCTGAAGTCTCGGACAGGCGTTTCCTCATTTTCTTCAGCATGCTTGAGTAGTATAGCGACTCGAAGAAGCGCTCGCCCACACTGGCTCTTTGAGCTATGCTGGGGACGAAAGTACAACAAAGCAAATGTTAAAATAGTGTTAAAAAACACAGGACTGATATGAGCATTTTCAACACAGCCTATGTAATGTAATTAGTGGGACTAATTTACTTGTACTTCTGTCCATTTTTTGCACCTTAAGTTAATAATATATACATCATTATTAACATTGCATGGAATTACTCTTTGGCTGAAAAGCTTCATGAAAGCCAGCAAAGCCAACTGGCACTTTGTCATATTAAATTATTTAGCAACTATACAAGTTGAAGAATGGTACCAAAAAAAAAAAAGGAACAAGGGGACCAGAAAAAAAAAAGAAACACACAAATACAAATGAACTAGTGCTGAAATAAACTGGTTATGTGGGACTCTGCATAATATGACAACAGGACAACAATGCAATTTTCAAAGAGCCCCCCGAAAAAACACAAAACTTTAACATCTAGTCATACACAAACAAAAAATTCCAAGCCAGCGCAATTACGCGCTGAGGAAATATATGTCTTATAATGTAGTAATGACAGATTTTTTTACAGCCTGATCTAACCCAGTTTGGCAATATAAGCTGTGTGTTTGTACAGTCAACAACAGTAAATGATAAAAGTCCAGCCAGGCATATCATTCATTTGTGTAACGCTATGTGGGGTCTCAAGTCAAAATCTGATGCATACATGGTCTGAAAGGAAGAATGCTATTCGCAGGGGAACAAAGGCTTACAAGAAATAAAGGCAAACAATCCAGTGGAAAAGTGTGTGGCAAAGAAAGTTATCTGTAGTCCATATTGCAGTAATTCTATGCACCTGTCTTACTGTAACACTCACCTGGATTCAAACACCTGCCTGCCCAAGTAGAGGGCAAAGAATCTCTGCCAGAGCACTGGCAGCAAGGGGTGGTCAAAGGGTGTGTCCAGGGCTTGTTGTGCCCACCTGTAGATGCAGAGACGTCCCACTGATGGGGCCTGTTCTAGGTGAAGTTTCTGTATGGCAGTCTAGAGAGAAGATTGAAAAAACACAACTTTCACTACCAAAGTGCCTAGTCATACTAGAAAATACCAAAGTTCAAAACCATCATAAAAGAGGAATCACAGTCCAGTGTTGACAGAATTACTTTGATGATATAAGATGCAACTCAGCCAATCCTATAATTTTTCAAGTTTCTTTTTTCATACCAAACAGTTGCAAATTGCCAGACAAAATAAATATCTTGCTGGGCAGTCAAAACACTACAGATGATCATAACTGTTATCTCCATTAATCTAATACCCTTTTCACTTTAAAGTTGAAATAAAACTTAAAACAATTTCCACTATACAAATGATCTTTGTCAATGTCTTGTAATAATCATGCATGTAGCCTGATACTGATCAAATAACATGAGCTGAATAAAGATGATCATGAAACGAGGTCAAATTTGCGAACATTCTACTGATGACAACAATAAGTTTACCCTGAGAGCATTCTCCACATTCTGCCGAGTGGTGTGTAGCTCCATGATCAGAGTTTGCCACAGCCGAGAGTTGACCTCCATCTCTCCCTCCACAAAAAGGATCATGTAGGCCAGCCAGGGAAACTCTGGCAGTGAGGAGCTGTCCATGTATGAGGGCAGCGTGTTGGAGGAGGCCAACCACTGGAACACTGAGGTCACGATGTTCTGGCGGGTTTTGGCAGCAGCACAAAATTGCTGTAAACAGAGGATAATAAGGACATCTGAAAGTGTTATATGATTTCATGGTATCAGTCAATGGTAAATTTTTCAATTCAAGAACTTTTTAATTTCTAAATCTATCAACATCTTACCTTTGAATTATCTGCATATGTTGAGTTATGAAAACTGTCAGCATATTACCGCTGAAATAAGCCATCAGCATAATTACCTTTGAACTATTTGCATATTTTTCAGTTAAAAAAAAAAACAACAAAAAAAAAACTGTCAACATGTTACCTTTGAACAACCTGTATACCTTTAAGGTACTGAATTGTCAACATCATATTTTATCTTTGATGTCAACATCATATATTATCTTTGAACTATGTGCCTGCAGGATGTATGCATAATAAACAAATCCATATCAAGGGGTCTACAGAGAATGAAATGTTATGCTTTAGATATATGATTACTGAGACCTTCTCTCCACAAGTTTATGCCAGCTGTCATTAATACATGAAATAAAACTTGGACTATGGAATCTTTCTCAGACCTTTACAAATCTGTAGTATATTCCCTAACTTGAGAAAGATCAACATCTGTTTCCTGCTCAATGACAATGACATCTTACAAGTTCTTTCACTGTGAATTCCCTGGTTGGGCACCATAGTACTGACAAAATGTGTGAAAAAGAAATCTTGAAATTTGAGGAACTGAAAGATCTCTAACCCCAAGAACAAACTAAACTAAATTTGGTTTACTATCTCATGTTCAAGATATCTGAATAGTCCAAAAGAGAACCCAAAAATCCATCATACTTAATTTGGTTTTACTGTCTCATATTAACGATATCGTGAACATTATTTAGCCCCAATGCTAAAATATCTGCTAAGATATATATATTTGACAATCACATGGAATGAGTCAGTATCAAATTTTATTGTTCCTTTATAGCTGTAGTCACTACAGATCAACCCAGTCTCAGTGGCCCATACAAATATTGATCTGAGAGGATCAAGTTCAATCTCTTGGTATAGAGTACTCTCTGTGTAAAAATGAAGCATCTGATACTATGCAAGGAGTCTGTATTTTTCTGATCTCATGTGCCTGTACAGAAGCGCCAATCTCTGGGGTTATATACATTTCAGTCAGGTCTAGTCTGTTATCTTTCCTGTATTGTATGACATTTTTTTTTTCCTTCTGCTGTTTTGCTTGCTTTCTTTTGCATTCTTCTATATAGAATTCTTGGTATCACAGCACAAGGTCATAAAAATACATTACTTTGATGAAAAAAATTATCACGCTTAAACTCTTTTGCACCGAGATCTACTTGTTCACAGGTAACTCTTGTGGTATTATAGTAGGTAAAATTTGATTATCTCAATGCATCCCCTTTATCATCCTGACGTACTTCACCTGGTTGCAGAAAAGGAAAGATGTACTATCATAAATCTCCTTACTGACCATGTAATTGTCACTGAAGATCTTGGATGAGAGTTCCAGTACTCCCTTTTTGACAAAGCTCCACCTGATCAGGGTGTCTGCGATGTAACAGCTGTTCCTGTGAGGGAGAAACATTGGAGATTGAACACACATCTATAACCATTCAGTCGCTACCGGCAGTGGTGTCAATGACAAAATTAGTGCCAATGGTCAAATTTCAGACAAAACTGATATCAACATTGAATCACTTACAAAACTGGTCTCTGAAGTCGAGTCATTAACCAAACATGACAGGTTTGAAAACACATCAACAGTTATCCACCTAATAACTGACAATCGAGTTACTGGCAAGTGCTAAATCTCAAATTTCTTTAATGTAACAAGACAGAGTAAAATTTAACATTTCTTCACAAAGACAATTTAACATTTGTCACCAAACAGAAATGAAACAAAAAGTGTCTATTTTATGTTAAAACAAATAAACAAACAAACAAACAGAAAGAAGTTGGATTACTACTAAGACAAAGATGAGATAAAAAGACAGAACCGGAAGAACGGATAGCAAACGGATACAAGAAAAGGCAATGTTGCATAGCTTGTGACATGAACATAGAATACAATACAGTTAGTAGAGTTATGATGGTCAGACTGATGCGACAGGCATATTAACGAACTGAAATAAGACACAGGTGATGTTGCAGCTGTGCTAATCCTTACCTGTCTGTGAAGAACTTGCAGACCTTGAAGATGGCCTTGAGCCAGAAAGTGATGACCTGGTCAGCCTTGCCATGGATCAAGTGACTGGTGATTTGGGCCTACAGGGGAGGATGGGATGGACAGAAGAAAGAAGGATGAGGAAATGAGATACATTTGAAGTAGCTACCTAAGATGTACATGGACTAGCTACTGTGAAATCCAAACCACATGTTGAATTAATGTTGCTGTCAAACCAATTTCTTTTTTTTGTCAAGTTGTTCTCTCCTAGGGAAAGACTGATATACCAAATTTTACAAACAATAAAGTCTAGAGTCCAGTTAAGTTTCATTTTGGTTTTATATATTTGAAATTACAGGTCGTATTGTGGATATTTGGCAAAAATATATTGCTACACCTAACAATAAGGCACTCTATCTGATGCCGCGATCTGGCATGATGTAACTCAAAATAGTGCTGATAGTTCAACTGCAAGATGTTGACAAAGGGGACTGAAAGGTCAAATTGAGAAACTAGAACTAGGCATACAAAAGTATATCAAGTATTCAGCATTCAAAATACAGCCTGACTAGACACATGGCAAAGATGTTCACTCACACGCACATCCAGAAACTCAGACAAGACTTCTTGGATAAAATGAAGTTGTACATCTCAGATTTACATGTACCGACCTGTATCATCTCAGAGAGCTGTTGTGTCACAAGACCTGGGAACTCCACATTCATAATGGTGGATTTGGTGGACTTGAGCAGGGACTCGTCGGCCACCAGGAGGGAGGTCAAGATCTGAGAGAATCTGGAATGTAGACAGGCAACAATATACTTCACTTCTGTGTCATACAAAAGGACAAATAAAGTCCATTTTTTTTCTTCTTCTTGTCCAGGCATTAACATCATATAGTTACAATTCAATGCATCTTTCCAGGGCAAGAGGAGATAGGTTGATACTACATATAAAACAGCTATGCTGATCCCCAGCTACTGGCACATGATCAACACACATACACATAGAAAGTTGATGTGCTAATCAGCATAGGGCCCCGCTGATTATGATGTGTTCAGAATTCAATTATAATGTAAATCTTTTTGATTATGGATGTCTTCTGGTTTGTGGCTGGTCTATGGTACAAATGTGAAAATTGAATTCTATTTACTTTCTTGATTCACATCCAACATGTAGAACAAAAAGCTACTTCTACTTAACTCTTTGGGAGCCCATAAACATAGGAAAAATATTGTCAATTTCAGATCTTTCTGGTCTGTTCTGACCTTGAGTGATAATATCTTGGATCCATTCACCAAACTTCAATGAAGAAGAAAAACAGTAAAAATTTGTTTCTGAAATCTGTTTCCAGAATTTATTAACATAAGTGTAAATGGCACTTAGTATTCTGAAGGTGACAATGACCATATTTGCAACATCCCTGGCTCTGGAAGGTTGAGACTGTCAGAAATTATGTAAACAGAAAATTGACCCATGCAGTTATATGTCTCTAAGTCTGCCCTGTTTCTTTGACTATGTGGATTGAATTGGTTGGATGGTCTGACATCACATTCCTATTTATTCTTTCAAAATCACTGTCTTCAATTTACTGACTGATATTTTCATTTCACAACTATAGTAAACAATGTTACACTGTCAAAGCAAGGGATTCAACCCAGATGCCTATTTTGCTGTATTAGGGATTCACCCCAACACCAGTTGCCCACTAAGTGAGAGGAACTTACGTGACATTCTCCAGCAGGTACTGCTGACAGTCCAGGAAGAGTGGGACCACACAGCCCAGCACATGGATGGCTGTAGTATACTGGTAACTGGAGGTTAATACTGATAGCATGTCCAGGCCCTCTGCTATGAAGTTGGTGATCCTGAAACACACAACAGCAAGGACTAAACATCAGCACCATCACTGTCACCTACAGTCACAGGTATTCATACAATGTCATCCACACTGATTCATCAACACCATTATTCTACATGCATTTCTGTTCTCATCTTTCATAATGCATTACTATTTTGACAATGCTTTGCTGAATTATTATTTACTATCTTGAGACCAAATTCCTGGAACTTACCTGGGAGGTTTATTGGGAGGCTTTTAAAAACTTTTTTAGGAGAAACAGGAGAAATCATGCTGGTGAAAATTGTGTGTGTGTGTTTTCTTGTGAGCTGAGAGAAGAGCCATAAGTGGAAGTTTTACCAACATTTCCAGTTTCATCATTTCATTGTAAGGATAAAAAATGACAAAATGTTTCTGGTGGTTGGAAACAGCAGTATTATTAAAAGGAATATGACTTCTGGAACATGAGCTTTTAGAAGAAAATGGGGAGGGGGCAGAGGGCATCTTAACTCTCAATCTTCTTTTCCTAAAGATTTCAATCACCGGTGATCGATGGCTTTACACGTCAAAATTTTTATGAAAACCTATTCAAAAGACCATGACAGCTATATGTATTAAAGGTGAAGCTTTTTTCTCACGAAAAACAGCGAAAACATCATAAAACTAAGGACTATATGTTAATAAGAAAAGAGAGAAGTTGACGATTGCTTTCGTCTTTTCGCTTCCGGCGCCATCTTTGATGTTACATTCTGCTGAGCAACCGTCACTGTCAACAATATTATCATAAAATGGTCTCACCCAGCTATTCCGACGATGAAATTGACTATGAATCCAGCTCTGATGAAGTCTGGGATGAAGAAGTTGTATCCGACTCCAGCTCTGATGAGAATGCAGCCCCATCAACCGGCCGGAACATACGGGAACGAAGGTAAAGAATTTTTTTCTTCTTCAGCCTATATGCAATTGTAATGCAAATATTTAGATGTATTTCTAATTACAGGTGTCACAGTCACTTTTTAGTCCTGAATTAACTCATTCAAGATTGGTTTAGCACCTGTAAGTCAAAATTTAGACTCTTGTCCTTTTTTGTCAGACCTAGATCTAGATTTAGATTACAACTTTCTTCATACTGGACTGCACCTGGTAACCAATGCTTATGTTTTGTTTACTATGGTTACCGAACTGTTATCTGTGGCATCTTTCTTAAATATTTCAGTTATTTATTGCCACAATCTCATGAAATTTGGATATATTTTGTAGAATTGGATGTTGTTTTTAAGAATAATAAACTTTTAAAGTTTTCTTCCAATACCTTTTTTTTCTTCATTTACAGTGTTCAGTGTAGTTGTAAATTCTATACTTTTTTTTGTTTGTTTTTTTGTAGAATTTGGACTCAAAGTCTTGCCTCTGGCATAATGATTAGATGAGACTGTGATCAAATGATAGCAATTTCAATCCTGAATCCATCGATATATAATTTGCCATTCTAACTTAAATATCTAGGGACATGGCTCATTCTTTATCGGTAACATTAAATTTATAACATACGCTTAAAAAAGCAAAGAAGATTGAGAGTTGAGAAAGAATAAATTTTTGGGAGATTTTCGAAGTATCTAGGATGCTATGAAACCTAAACTTAATTGTTAAGCACTGGTATTTTATGGCCCACACATCCCTAGCTGATGTTCTCATCTGTGCCACCCATTTTGTCCGTACAATTCCAATGGTATCAACATGAGTATCAGAGAAGGAACAGTGACAGCATGAACATACTCATGTCCAATATTTGTCATGGTCAGGGCCACAAAACAGGCAATGGGCGTCTTGTTGCTGGTACCACGGAACAACGGGACCAACCAGGTGTCTGAGCCCAGGGTCGGAGGTTCAAAGTTCACATCCAGGACCCCACAGGCATGCAAGAGGACACTCTGCTGGTGGAGCTTGAGGTGGACAATCAGATCCCACACCCAGTTGTTGAAGACTTGCTCTGGGCTCTGACTGGACGTCATATACGTGGCCATCTGAAGAAAAGAAAAAGAAACAGATATGCGACAGTGTGACAAATGTTTAAATACGTAAAGAAATAAAAACTTCATCTAGATTAACTTTCTGATTACCATAGGTACAGCTGTGCTGCTCACCAACTGGCTACAGAACTTTTCGGTAATGAAACTAAAATATTTTTGGAAGTCTAGCTTTGGGGAATCATTTTCTCACAAATATAGTATATTTTTAAGTCTATTTTATAAAATCTATGAAAATCCCTAACCAAAAAGCATATTAAAA
>JBCEWB010250726.1:0-23356 GCA_039654565.1 Peronia peronii
CAGTGACCTGTGGTTGCTGGGTTTTCTGGCCAGTGACCTGTGGATGTTGGGTTTTCTGGCCTGTGACCTGAGGTTGTTGGGTTTTCTGGCCTGTGACCTGAGGTTGTTGGGTTTTCTGGCATGTGACCTGAGGTTGTTGGGTTTTCTGGAATGTGAACTGTCGTTGTTGGGTTTCCTGGAATGTGATCTGTGGTTGTTGAGTTTTCTGGCCTGTGACCTGTGGTTGTTTCTGGAATGTGATTCCTGATTGTTGGGTTTCCTGTGGCAGTCCTGCTCCTGTGAGGAAATGGAAAACATGTACACATTTAATCACTCTGTTATCTTATACATCTCAACACTTTTTTCTCTCGCCTCTCTATTCTATCTATTTCTCTTTCTATCTCTCTCTTTTATATTATTAACAAACCTCTCTGTATTCTCACTTATCTTCTCTTCTTTCTCTCTACACTCTCTCTCTCTCTTTACTTTCTTTCTCACTTAGGTGGTTTATTCTTCCACATGCTATTCCACACTTTTCTGCACTCTTCTCTCTCTCTAAGTCTTTCAAGCATCCGGAGGCGGTTATCTCGTACTGTCTATGTTTGGTTTCCCTAGTTCTCTTTTGTTTCAGCCACCTGTGGTAAGGTATCTCAGTCACATAGACCACTTTATTTCTCTCTTTTACACTTTGCAGTTTCTCTCTCATCTATCTGTCCTTCTCTTTTTCTCTTGCACAACCATTTGTATTTTTCATCTTCTTTCTTTCATTCTTTCTGTACTTTTGTCTCCTTTCTTTTTTCACATTGTTCTGTACTTTTCTTTCTCTATTGCATATTCTTGTGCTTTTCTCTCTCTCTTTCACATCTTTCTATAATTTTCTTTTCCTAACATGGCTGTTGTAATTAGTTGTACCACATTAAACAGCTATCATGTCCTATTTACAAAACCTTTTTCACCATATTTTTTTTTGCTTCTTTTTATTTTCTTTTTCTTCTTTTTTTTTTTAATTTTCAAACCAATATCATCAATTAAATTTATTTATGAGTTTGATTTACACCCATAACTTTTCAGAAAATAGCTGCATGTCACGGCAACAAATTTGAGACGAATTCTGGCTCTTTAGATTTTTCATTGTTCTGCCACCGCCTACAGCATGAAGACCTGCTACCCTTCAATTATCTTGTCTGGGGCTGAATTTATGGGCATATACCTGGCTGACTCAGGGGGAGACAACTGCGTACGATAAAACTGTATGAATAAAGGCGCAATTAATAATTATTTTCTTCTTTAATGAAACATCAAATGTTGGATTTAACTAACAGCTGTGTACTGAATATTTTTTCATCTCTATGTGACCAGAAATAATTATTTGAGAACTGTTTTGTGTAAACAGGTATACTGAGTGATGTTTTGTTAATGTGAATTATATAATATACATTTTCTCACCTTACGTCACCGGAGATTTTCAAAATGTTTCACTTTGTGTATAGAGAAAATGTTATTCTTCACCACGGTGAAAAAGATTCTGATGCCCTCCAAACCATACAGAAATTATGTCTTGTTAAAGTTATGTTAGCATAAAAAGAAACACGAAACTGCTCATGAAATACTGCTAAAGAAATGAAGCTCTACATAAATAACTGCAGTTTCATTTTCATTCTCTTTCATATGTAAATAAGTTGTGAAGAAATATAAAGAAAGTTAAAGCTATTCTCCTGAACAAGTTGTTATATTTGTGTCGTTCCTAATTAAAAGTACTGTGGGTTTGGTATTATTACTATGGTATAGTATAATACAGTGAAGGAAACTCAATGAAATAGGCCTGTATGATTTCAAAAGCTGATTCTATTAAGCATATTCATTTCACTCCCTCTTTTCAAACTATTTGGACTTGTATTATATTGTATGCAGCAACAGTGAAAACATCTAGTGACATAATTATATGATTTCTAAAGTTATTCATATATTTGTTATGCTTACTTATTTAAAATTATGCGGACTTGATTTTCCATAACACAGCAAAGTAAAGAACAATTGCAATGACATGTATGGACACAGAGTAAGAAATTGTGAAACAAAATTATTATTTGTTATTAATTCCATGCAAATCTGAGACAATTAAAGCATTCATATGATGATCATCAAAAAGCTTGGATATTTCTGTCACAAAGTGAACATTGAAAAAGACATTGCAGATGTCCACTTGTCTCAAATGAGCAAAGAAATGTGTCCATATCTTAAATATCTCATAATACAGAATGCTTGTAATGCCTGAAAATGTCCTATCATCTGATGTCACAAGCCTGTACACACAAAATTTATTGGACAATGCCACATGGCCTGAGACAGAAGGCAAGGGCATCAGAAAATTTTGCATGGCCTGTTTTGGCAACCTTTTCTGTACAAAGATACAAAGTCTTGTTCAATGTCATGGTGGCATAAGGCCAAAGCATCTTATTAGAAAAAGCATGTTAATCCTGTCAACAAATGTAATTTCACTCAATATTAAGTGGTTATTGTAACAACTCAATTATTACTTGATTCATGGAAAAATGGTACCACTGAAAACTTCAGATCTTTAGGAATCTCAGCATGGTACAAAGAAATGTATGTTATTATTAGAAACAGGAGTTGTAATGTCTTTTAAAACACAAATGAGAGAAAATAAACTTCAGGGAGCCCTCCAGCACAGGTAAAATTTGGCCCTTAAGAGAGCCATGTGGGTCATAATATGATCTGGCCCCCTGTCATTTTATGGGTTTTCACACCTGACCGAGTTCTTAACTAAAACTCCAGCCGTTCATTGCCATGATGTACTGACAAATTTTCACTTTTTTTTTCCTCTTTCAAATTTGATTAGATAGGTGGCTCATGAAATATTTCACAAAGACAAAGGAAAATGAGCTGTCTATGTATGAAGCTGACTTTGGTCACTTTAAGGGCTTTTTAAATTGTCGGCACTGATAATAAATATCCATAGCATTGCAACAGGGCTAAAACACTATGAAATAACATTGCACATGCAGCAAAAAGCCTTTCTATGGGCTTTACTTACAGACCAGCGAGTTATTAAAACATTGATTTGAGATTTTTTAGTTTAAAATAACAACAAAAGGTACAGAACAAAAAGAAACAAAGATCTCTCAGCCACGATTAGTCATCATAAAAAACATTTTAATCGTAAGTCTGTATTTCAATAATAAAACTAAACAACTTAATAAACACACAAGACAGAAAGTTAAAGAAAAAGAGAGAAAAAAAGAAGAAAATGGTTCTATGAGAATGTCAGATATTTATTGTTTTAAGATTGTTCTAATTTATTGGACTGTATTAATGTGACAAAATCAGATCTACCTTAGACATTAAATCTGATCAAGCAATCAACAATATTAGTAGCAGTGATGTTGCTGTGTGGACCTAGTCTGAACCACGACAACATGGCCCTGATATGGCTCCTGCTAACATCACATTTCTTGTAAGCTGGTACGGCAAAGAGTGGGTCTGCAACTGCGACTGCATGTGTAAGTGGTTGACAGAAAGGCAAGTGAGAACTATGTGTATGCACTTCAACATCATCAAAATGCGTCAATCAACTTTTATTACCAGTGCCTGTCAGGTATGCACATTTTTTTTTTCTACCTGAAAACAAAATAACAAGGTACTAGACAACTTGTGGCCAACCCAAAACCATTTTTTCTTTCTCCTGTAAAGTTCCCTGTTTCACAGTTCCATGTTTTGCACCCAACAATGACAATAAGCATACATGCTGACACATGGACAAACAGACATGCGCATAAATGGACAACACACAGACAAATACACAACACTTCAGGCCTCACCTTTAGTGAAGAAATCAATGTCCTGAAAGTGCTGAAGTCTTTCTCCCTGATCAAGACTATCCTGTAATTCTCTCTTCAGGTAGTTATGTTCTTGCAGTCTGTCTATCTGTGTTTTTTGTCTGCTCTCTCCATCCTGCCGACAACAGACAAAAAGATTCAAGGCTAGGTTGCTGGTGCCTTGGCATGGAAGTGTGGTGGTGGTGTGACAATTGTAATGGTGGTGGTATGACAACTGTGATGGTGTGGTGATAAATGTGATGGTGGTGATGGTAATACTTATGGTGACAATGCTGGTTGAGATGGTGATGATATTTGTGATAGTGGTAATTGTAGTGGTGTGGTAGTAATGTAAGAAGTTGAGATGGGGAAAACTGAACCTTATGTGTGTAGATGGAATTTGACAAGAGGACTTCTTGCTTTGATCATCCTAAAAACTTGAAGTAAAACATATATGTGAGACTTTGTCTTAAATGATCATTTGAGTGAGTGAAAGAGTCACTAAGTAGGTGTGAGTGAGTGAGTGAATGAATAAGAGAGTTGCTAAGTAAGTGAATAAGTGAGCTAGTGAGTGACTGAGAGAGAGAATAAGTCACAAGTCAGTGAATGAGTGTGTGAGTGAGTGTGTAACTGAGTGAGTGAGTGAGGATGTGAGTGAAAGAATGTATGACTAAATCAGTGATTGAGTAAATCAGCCATCTGAAAGTGAATCAGTGAGTGAATGAATGAATAAGTGAGTGACTGACTGACTGATGGAGAAATAGAGTGGAGTAAGTCAGCAAGTGAATGACTGAGCAAGTGAGTAGGTGAGTGAATAAGTGAATGAATGAATGCTGTTGAATCAAGAGTGAGTAGGTGTGTAAGTGAGCGAGAGTGTGAGTGAGAAAGTGAGTGAGTGAGAGAGTGAATAACTGTATAAGTAAGTGAGTCAGTCAATGAATGATTAAGTGAATGAGAGAGAGTGAGTGAATTATGAGTGAGTGAGTGAATGAATGAGTGAGTGAATGAGTGAATGAATGTGTGAGTCAGTGAATGAGTGGACAATGAGAGAATGTTTGAATATTTATATCGATACCAGTTTTCAACCATATTGCAAGTCTCATCATTAAAAAAATTACTTAAATTCCTTACTTCACATATAATATATCTAAAATTAAAAAAAAAAGTTCTGGGGTTGAAGGAGGGGACAGATAAACAAAGTAGAAAAGATTTGATTACCTGTGGGTTTGCCAGCTCTGTGGTAGAACCAGACATGGTCTTCACAGCTGTCTCTTCTTCTTCATTCTCCAGGTCCTGGAAAGACAATGCAGCAGAGATGAACACCAGAAATCTGATAGACAAAACTGAAAATCTGACAATGTCTAAAAACATCACTCAAAGCTATATGGTTGTTTAGGTGCAACAACAACAAAAAAATGGTCTAAATTATAGAAATGTTTCAGAGCCAAGGTAGGACAGTTTATTTCTAACTTTACTTCGTGACTGTAAGGTAAGGTAAGGTAAGGTATTCCAAAGCCTTCCAGCCCAATTTCTACAGGACTGTCTCAGTTATTGTTGCTGACATGTCAGGCCATGTCACTGGTTATTATTTAGCTTCTGTGTTTGCAGACACTTATGTATACTAAATCTACATGCCCTGCAGAGAGATTTTTCAAATTGTAAGCCAAACAGAAAAATGTCAGGGCTCGAAGCTTTATTGGGTTATGTTTAATATTTTTATTTTTGTCTGCCTTCCCCTACATGAGAGCATGGATATAAAAGTAAAACTACTGAAATAATAAATAGGAGTAAACATTTAGAAGTAAGGAAACAGACTACAGATTTTAAATCCAATTCACATTTAGTTCTCTTTGTCTGGAAGTCCATATTTCCACATGGTATATTCTCTTTGGGCAAAACATGAGGTAAGACTCATAAATAGCTGGAGATATTTCATTTAATAAAACAATAATTAAAAAAAACAAACAATAAAACTCCATTTGAAAATGTGACTTTTTGGTTGTATCTTTACTTAGTATGATTTTGGCCAGGATCAAACCTGTTGTGACATATCCTTGCTGTGTTTCTACCACCACTACCATCATAGACTGAGCAGTTTGAAGTTTTGCTGTCAAACTTTTATGTCACTGACACACCAAGACTCAAATGGTCATGCATATATTTCAATAGAAAATCTTACAACAAATGAGACACGACACCATGAAATCAGGCCCTCATAAAACTGAGGCGACTGGGGAGATCACGTTTTTCAATAGCAAATGAATTTTTATTGCATTTTTTTTTTCTTCACAGAACCCTTCTATATCAATTGAAGAATGCACTTCAGAGTTAAATTGCTGAAATAACTGAGTCAAAGCCCAAAATTGTACTTCAGTGGCATGGCCTAAAAAGGATTCATAAGGATTAACAAGAGTGATTGGCCATTTTCTACTAAATATAGTTGCAGCAACAGGACAACCTTATTGTCTTTAATTGCCACTATTTACACTTCTACTTAAGGTGGAACAAAGATTGTCTCACACACAGAAAGTGGTACCAATAACTCCATATGCTCAAAATCTGACAAGAGCCTGAGTTCATTGTGTAGTATCTCAAACTGCAAAATAGCAACAGAAAAAAAAAAAAGAAGAGAAAAAAAAAAACAAAAAAAAAACAGATCAACAATAAGGACTTCAAAAGCCAGTGAAGCAGTCACACAGATGACATCTGGCTCACCTGTTGTGGTAATCAGTTATTGTTTCAATTTTCCCATATCTATCCAAGTTTTTACTCACATGTGGGAATGTTTCCTCCATGACCAGCTGTGAGACCATCTCTGCAGCAAATCCTGGAGTAAAAGCAAAGCATGTTGATATCATCAGTTTATTCACATTTATACCTAGCAGGGACCTCATGTATGCCAGCTAAGAACACAGCTATAGGACTGAAGAAAAATGTCATTCTCATTACAGAAACAATGACAACTATAACGCAAGGGCAGACGGCAACGTCAGGCAAAATAGTTCAAAGTAAGGTGCATTTAACAGCCATTCTTCATTAGTGAAACATCGCAAGTTGGATTTATCACAGCTCATCTTTACTTTTTTTTTCTCAACAGAATAAAAATAAACAAACAAACAAATTATCTTGAAATTTTAGCTCAAAGAACAATGGGATGAGAGCCATCAGTTTTAATCAATGGAAAACAAAATTGCTTACTTATGTAATTTTGACAACATAAGAGAAAAAAAAAAGCCATAAGAACCATTTGAAAATGAATGAAGATTTGTGATAAAAGTTGGATCCCACATTTACTTCTTGTAAAATGACAAATCCATTGCAAATTTATCTATTGAAAAAAACCTCTTGCTAGACTGATTTTACTGTCAACAATAATGTGAAAGCCATCATAAATGTTATTACGGCAACTAACTGAAAATCTGCTCAATCTAATATGAGAATATAAAATGTGTTACACAATGCTTTTACTTCACTTTTTCTTTTCTGTGTGTACAGTAATGTAAATTCATGGCTTAAGTATTATGTTTATGTTAAAAAAAGTTATGCTACAATTAATATTATTGTGTTATTTAACAAATGTTAGCCCACAATACAAAAACTCCCTGCTTCACCCTGAGGGAGAGCAAAAGACGGATCTGTCCACAATAAAAACACGCATGTTCCTCTGAATTCCCTACCTGTAGCAGATCTATTGAACACAGTACTTTCAATTTTCGCAAAGCTTTTAAAATGTCAGCTCACAGACTTTGACGACGCCTTCATGCTCAGTCGAATGCACTTCTAGTTTGTGGTATTTAGAAGCTACTGGCAGTGTGTCATTAGTATATCATGTAACTGAGGAAGATGACAAATACAGAAAATTGGCTTGTCCATTCTGTTCATCAAACTCCTTGCTTGACTCTTCTGATTCAGAAAACTTTCAAAATAATGTAAATTAATGTAGCATATTTGTGTTTTGTGAATGAAACAAAGAGGACATCAGATGGGATGAATAAAAACATGTTTTTGGACATCAAAATTCACCAAGAACCAGACTGTGTATCAGCATTATCATTTTGTTTCCATTATCCAGGAAACAGAGATAGAGCACGCTTAGATCTAACTTCAATGTAATGATGTCACCTATTACTAACAACTAATTTTCTTGATTGTCTCTCGCATTCCGAGAAGGAGTATGTGTTGTGCCCTCTTTGGTGTAGCCGCATTGGCTGCATAGGCCAAAACTGGAGGCACACATGCGGTTGCAGATTGGACATGGGATGAAAGCTTGTGGAACACAGACAGATGCAGTTTGATATTGTAAGAACTAATACAGCCACTAAATAGCGGTGGAAATTATTTTGCTTGAAATATGGTTTACTTTTTTTTTTACTTTTATTATGTATATTTTCTTGTGTGTGTGTGTGTGGGGGGGGGGGGGGGGGGATAACTTATCTGCATTCCTAAGATGGGCTGCTTCAACATTCAAGCTCTCTGGAATTTTCCACAAAAGTGAATGTCTACGTCTTTACACGAAAAAATATGTTAGATTTTATTGTTTGCTGTAAACATTATACTATGTTACTGAACTCTGCATCAGAGATCGTGGTTTTTATTAAGCACTACTAACAAATTGTACAATTGTGATGATTTACAACTTGGAGAAAAATAGATAAGAACTTTTTTTTTTTTTCAAATACAAGATGGTATACAAAATGTCAAGCTGACTGATTCACTGGAAGTCAACATTTTTGCCCAGTATATCACTTCAACTTTCACAAGTTATTGCACAGGTGGATTACCAGCCATACCCACACATTCAATCCTGCATCAGTCTGACACAGACAATGACTACACAGACTTGATCTGACCCAAGCCACAAATCTCCCATCTTCAATCCGTTGAACCCTACAGCCCGGTACACCGGACAGATTTTCCAGTGTCAAATACCCCACAGCCTGGTAGAATGGGCTGACACACTTACTCCAGTCTTACATGTCCACTACAGTTAAAAATAGAGATAATAGGTTGTGTTGAAGGAAGGACATTTATGACTACGGTGATTACAAATGTCTGCAACCATGATCATGTTTGAGGCTTGTGTTTACAAAAAATTGATATGAAACGAGAAATCTGCGTTCTTGGCCTAGAATGCCAGGGACAGGTGTTTTTCAGGCACTGGTGAACAGGGTTCAAAGGATTAACCTTTACAGGGATGTCAAACTGTTTTCACAAAAATGTCGGAAAATTTGCTCCCCCTCCCCACCCAATTTTATCATCAGCGATCTGATTACGTAAGGCACTTCTAAAAAAAATCTACTAAATTCAGGCTTTTCATGCTTGCAGGAAGTTTGCAATGTTTTGAGAGAAGTTTCTAAGTTTTCACAAGATCCTGGGATAGGTCTATAAAATTATACAACTAGTAAAAATTCCAATAATTGAAATGATTCCACGGGCAGTGCCGTCGTCATAATCACCGAGCGTAACTACACTGGATCTGTTTTCGAGATCTAGAAATCTAGATCGCGAATAGCAGCCATCTTACATTAGTCTTTCTAAGACCATGACCATGATTATTTGTTGTTGTCAGTACTCTGACGTGCTGATTTTCCATCAACAACTCCCAAGCGACCACTCAACTGCATGTTACTAAAGTCGGAAGTTTGACATCCCTGCCTTTATGAGGTCCAAACAGACAGGAAAACAAAAACAGAATGGACAGCTGATCCTACCTGACTGCCTCACGTTCCATCCACAGCTTTGCTTTCTCTTCCAACTCCATCAGTTTCTGCCTTGTCTGGCCCAGCTGTTGCTGTAAGCCATCAATGTCAGCCTGCAACTTGTTCATTTCCTGAGAATGGCTGTGTTTAACTTGATTCAGCTCTGTTTTGTGCTCTTTGACCAACTGTGACATCATCTGCCATTGCTCGTTCTACTTTTATGTACATAAACATCAAGATATTAATGCCCATAAATCATATTATTACGCTTTGCACCATTTAATATTGGTGACGTACTGATATATAAAGTAAGAGAGATTAAAAAGCTCTGGTGTGCATGGATTTTGATATTCTTAGCAATGGATACACACCATTCTCAAAATGTACAAAGTGTAGTGTTTCTATTAAGGATTTACAGGTCTCTGGCTGGGAGCATACAACTGTTTAAATTCAGCACTAAGAATGATTGGACAAAAAGTCTGTAACATGATAGCTAAAATTCTTTAACATATATATACCAGTAGTCTTTTCAAAGTATTTTAGTTTACAAAATCAAGCCACACATGCTTCACATGCCTTTTTACCATGAACTGTCATTGTGTGAAAACGCTGTCCATCGGTTACCAGCAGCCCTAGCGATTACCTTCTACATCAACTGAGCCATGTCCCACGTGTCTGACAAGACAAAGTCTAGCCTTTTTAAAGAGGATGGGCAGGAGAGACATCTCAACAATAAAAGATTCAGCTACTTAATCCACTTTCATTTTTGATTTTGCTTTGTTTTCTGTTTGGTCTGTTTCTCTTTCAGATTTTAAAAAAAAAAGTACAATCCTTTTCCTTTATGATCTTATAAAATTATTCTGCTGAAGGAAAGAATTTAAACAAATGGATGCTAAAAATATGGCAAACAGAACAGAATGAAAATGAGTGTACAATCCCCAAAATTCAGCTAGCAAAGGAGAGGAAGCAAACAGTAAAGAGCCTTAGATAATGCAGATGACATGTTCTAGCTGGCCCATTGCTTGAATGATCCCAGGTGTTTAGATAATTTTTTACATGGTCATAATCACTGCTTTGTCAAAAACTTAATTTTCATCTGTTCTGTCTCCTTCTTAAATACACCTACATTATTTTTGAACTTGTGCATTTGTGTAGAATAAATTTATCCTCTAAAATGAACCACATACAGAGTAATGTTTGACTTCATTTGATTGAAACAATTCGGGATTTTATGGTAAATCATGTGGACCTATCAAGAAATGGGTAAAAAAAAATAATGTGGCATACATATCCGTAGAAAAAAAGTTTATTATTGTTTCCAGAACTGCAAACATAACATAATGTGATTCAAATATACTCTTGACCGCAATAACAAGTGTAATTATAAAATAAACACCTGTCATTAAAATTAATAATGTAGGCCATCAGGATAGTAGTAATCTAAACTTTGCTCATGCAAACCACTAGACTAGAATTTACATTTTCAGACATCCTGGGAGTTCCACAATTTTTAAATTTTCTTTCTAACCATAAGTTTATGTGTTATCTTTTTCACTTTGCTGCAATTCCAAGAGAAATCAACCCCAGGCTTCTTTTTTTCCTCTTTCTCCAAAAACAAGTTTTAAAAAAACTGAAAATATTACCTTGAAATTTGGTTCACAGAACAGTGGAATATATAATCAGTGCTGCACTATAAAACCGCTTGTGTAATTTGTCCAAAAAAAAAAAAAAAAATGCCATAACAAATTAGACACGATGTGAAAAGACAGATGCATCCAGCAAAATGTCTCACTAGATACTTTACTTACAACAACAGTGAGAAGTCCATTTCTGGCATTTATCGACAATATACTCATCACTCTCAGTCACAGTGGTCACAACGTCAATGTCGTGTTGGGGTTTAACGACACAGCACGATTACGGATATATTGTGTCAAACACGGTAAGATACGTTTACATGTCAAGAAGAAAAGAGGAAAGAAAGCAGGACAGAAGACAGGAGCAAGGAGAGAAAGAAGAGATCATATGTCTCTCCTGGAATGTCGAGGATGACACTACATGGGAGACATCCCATCAATGGCTGACAACGTCAGTACAAAAAGTAATCAACTTACGCACATTGTACGCTGGTTTCTCTTTGACTTTCAATTTTCAAGGGGATGGTTCTCTCTGCACTCTATTGACACAGTAGGCTAAACGCGAGCGTCACTTTCCATGACAAGTGTCAAGGGAAACCACTCCTCGAGCTTAAAGAAAAAGAACGCTCTTGCTCGTATTCGCAATTTTCTTTATCATTCATTATATCCCTTTCGGACTGCTATAAAAGTTCAAAAAGATTTACTAAGGGAAACAGTGATGCGAATTATAAGGGCGAATATATTTCGGAGGTTCTGTGTGTACGTTATGCACGTTAAAGAACCCTTGGCAGTTCAAAATCGATGAAAGAGTAGGCTGCGTGCCGATGTCTGGGCAAAATTTCCAAATTCCAAATTTCTACCCACAAAATTTCTCTGCAAAAATTGGCAACTCCTAAAAGCCGAGATAATCCTACTTTCTTAGGATTGAAAGGCTTAAGAAAAACAAACTAAGGCAAACCATCTGGATCATTTAAGCCACACCATAACTTTCACGCTGTGTGCAAACGTTGCTTTATTTTTTTTTCATCGATTTATGCAATTTTTGCAAAGAGAACGATATCATGAAATTCCAATGGTCCAAAACTTAAACCCTGAACAACTGCAATCATCACTCACTCCCAACAACCATCAACTAAGTCAACATATAAATCTTGAATGTTTTGTCATACGCTCTGATAAAATCAACAGACAGGAGGCAACTTCTGGAACGATCAATAAGCTCTTGAAATGATAGCAGTGTGATATTTAGCAAAGATGCATGGTAGCATCCATTGATTGCAGTTTGCACGTAACAGGCCACATCATCATCATCATCATCAACAACAATAATAATAGAAATAATAATTTCTTAGTTCGACAAAGAGCCAAGAGGTTCAAAATTTGACCAGCAACATCAATTTCATTTTTTTGCGTTATTTGTTATTTCTTTCTTTCACTGTATATTAATTTTGTTCCCGGTAGAAAGTCCGTCTTAAATTCTAAGACATTTGTACAATATATATATATATAAATAATGGTGCTCAGATACTTGGGTTCTGTCAGCCTCTGTTTCCTGGTTTTGTAGCAGAGACTTTTTTTAGTAAAAAGACAAATGACCGTGAAAAGCTGGTTGTAAGCGCTTGCTTATCATCTCAAATTGGGACTAATGTTCATCTTGACCAATAGTGATCACTAATCTTGTGTCCGATCAACATTGTGCATGCACAATCTGACTACTTTGGACCATTCATTATCTTTTCTTATCTCTGATACCATTGTTTTATTTATCTGTCATGTTTTGTAATTTGACTACAACTAATAATATATTGACTGTGCCTATAATGGTACCTTGACTATGTACCAACATATGATACATTATCACCCTGTGTATGCATTCTCTTCTAAGTTCTATGTTTGTCCCTCAACCTGCACGGCAAGCTTACATTCATTATTTTGTCTGTCCCCCCATGACATACCGATACCAATTACTGTCCGTGAAGTTCATTGAGACAGTCGGATCTTGATCAGATGACACCGCAATAATGTTGAGATTTAGCAGTTACGATTTCATATTTGACAGCCAAACTTTGTCCTGTCGCGAATGCCCATGGTCATGCCTAGAGGTCTTTTGAGGAACTGTTCTGGCTGTGTGAATTGTGATGTTTTTTTTTTTTTTTTTTTGTACGAAGTTTGTTTCAGATCCATACAACAGTGATGACTAATGCTTTATAGCCTTTTTTTTTTTTTAGTTTAGTTTTGTTTCGTGTTTTGACATTTTTATGCCTCTCTGTTGGAAGACCTTCAGGGCCAGTCTCCCCGATACAAAAAAATAGGCCCTGACTACTAACATTTGGTATACATGGATTTTCAGGCTCTTTAAACATACTGTGAAAAACGATTTACTCAATCTGAAAACTAATGAAATATACATAATGTAAATTTTACAATGTGTTCCCACGATGTTTTATCAAAACACATTGTGTGTGTATGAGATTGTGTTTGTTCTTGCATAACCGGGCATATCCATGCAGAGTTTTTCTCTGTGTGATTGTATGTGCGAGTACGGACGTTACTTCTGCCGATTTGTTTCCCCGAGTCTGTGTGTATGTGTGAGAAACATTGCCGTTTCTTACCTGTGCGTGTCTGATAAGTGCCCGTGTCTTTCCCGTGCGTCTGTGTGTGTGACAGGTTCATTCCTGCCTGGACTGACAAGTGTAAATGTCTTTCTGGAGCGTCTGTGTCACATCTAACGTTTTTGTGCGGTCTCTGTGTGACAATAGCCTATTTCCCTACTGTGCGTCTCTGCGTGTGTGTGACAACGGCCCGTTTCCTTCCAACATGTGTGACGGGCGCCCGTTCCTGTGCGTCTAACTACTTTCTTTCCTGTGCGTCTGTATGCGTGAGAACTGCCCGTTTCTCTCCTGTGTGTGTGTTAGACACCTGTCCTTTGTTTTTTTTTTTCCTGGGCATTTATGTGACAACTTTCCTGTGCGTGGGAGAAGTGCCAATTTCTTTCATGTATGTGTGAGACAAATACTGGTTTCTCTATGTATGTGTGTATAAGAGAGACAAATATCCCTTTGTTTTTGAGTTTGACAAGTGCCCGTGCCTTACCTGTTCGTGTGACAAGGAGCTCGTTTCTTTCCTGTGTGTGCGCGCCAAGTACCCGTTTTCCCCGTATGTGTGACATTTTCGTTTCTTTCCTGTATATGTGTGTGTTTCAAGTGCCTGTTTTTGTTTTTTTTTTTTCATGTGCGTTTTAAAAGCTTGCTAAAACTTTCTTACCCGTGTGAGAAATGTCAATTTCTTTCCTGTGTGTGAAATAAGTGCCCGTTTTTTCCTGCTTATGTGTGTATCAAATGTCTGTTCTTTCCAGTGTTTGTGACACTTAACCGTTTCTTTCGTGTGGGTATGTAGTATATGTGACGTGTTCCTTTCAGATGCGTGTGTATGTGTATGCGTTACAAATGTCCGTTTCCTTCCACTGTGTGTGCGAGTTACAGCAATTATGTTTCCCATGTGTGTGGGGGCGTGTTTTTTTTTTTTTTGCTCTATGCGCGAGTTATAACTGCATTTTTTCTGTATGTGTGCGCGCGTGCGGGCGGGCGCCGGCACAAGTCCGTGGCTTTCTGTGTGCACGTGTGTCCGCTACCATTTCCTTTGTGTACGTCCGCGTATGTGCGCATCCGTGAACGTTACTGTGTATGCCCACCTGCCCTTTTTGTCAGTTTTTTTAGTACGTTTGTGCATGTGGGTCCATAAGCGCATGCCCGTTCTGTGTCTGTGCGCGCGCATACGAGTGCGTTTCCTCTACGTGTGCGCGCGTGCGTCTGTGCACATTTCCTCTGTGCATATGTGTTCGCACACGTTTCCTCCATGTATATGTTGTCTACAGGTGTCGTGCTTGCTCGTCTTTTACTTATGTGTTACGTGTACATCCGTGTGTACGCGTCTTTTTTTTTTTTTTTTGCAAATATCGATTCTCTGCCTCGGGCGTTCTTTTGCCTGTGTTTATCTGCTTTCGTTCCTTTGTGTTTGCGACTGTGTGTGCTTGCTTAATCGTCTGCACGAGTACCAGGTATGGATACGAACGTTTTTGTGTCCGTATGTGTTCGTACATGCGTGCAGTTTTTGAATGACTACGTGGTTACAGTAACCAGCAATTTGTATAGTAAGATCGCCCGTCTTTATCCTTTTTAGTTGATTTGGTACTGTTTCAGGAGCTGTCTCAATCTCGAAAGGGGTTATTTAATGGATTCAACAGAAACTCCAGACACCAAAGGAACTCTGAAGTCCAGGGAAGTGAACTGAGTTTTACATTGATGAGTGTCTGTACACATTTGCCGGTACACCACAGTAGGTATGTGCCGACAATAAAATAATTTGTTCAAATTGGTAATTTAGGAGCCATTAAGCAGCAATCAGAAACAACTGTCAGTTACTATGTACAACAGTTATTCCCCACTCAAATAAGAGACTGCTCCTGGTGCTGAGGTAAACAGACCTTTTTCTGTCTTTGTATCCACTTGTCAGTGTGCCTCACTGGTGCAGTCTTATTTCTCCAAACACTGAAGAACTCAACAAAGAACACCACACAGAAGGAAAACTCAACGCAGCCAAGAGGCAAATTTGACCATTACACTGGGTCTAAAAACATCGCAAAAATAAACATTGAAAAAGACACTGCTGTTCAAGGTGAAATTTTTTGTGTGTGTTCTGCCTTGTGACTGTCAGGGCCACTGTGAACGTGGAATCTGAGTTTTCTGATTCTCTTTCCTGTATGAAAAAAAGAGAAAAAAAGGCAACTGACAGCTTTGATACATTTCTACGACTCAAAAACTACATGCGAATCATTAGGACTTTTTGATTCTGTATTTAATTTGTTTCCACTTGCTGTCTGATAGTCATAAGAAGAAAAGCCTGAGATCTCATAAAGAGCCCTATAGAGTATGCATAATTCTTGTAAGTTCTCTAGAATCACTCTTCTCTTTTTATCTATTATAAAGCTCTGATAAACTACATAAAGTAATCATATGAAAAGATGATCACCTATCTGGCTATAGGAACTCCTCTCTCTACCTGCATTCCTTCCCTCTGTCATCTGTCAAGATCATCCGACAAGCCCTCTGGTTCTATCCTGTGAAAGAGAAAAAAAGAGCATTAGAAATGATAGTCGTTTCCCCCAACCTGATCCCACCCTAATCCCACCCCGACCCCCACCCAACCCCACCCCTCCCATCCCACCCCACCCCTCCTCACCCCTCCCACCCCCTCTCCACCCTAACCCCTCCTGATCCCCCCACCCCCAATCTCCCTCCACAATACTCCTACTTCCCAAAACAGACATAGGTCTGACAGCCAGTCAGACTTGAGTCGTATGTTGATTTTCCACTCAATTTAGTATAACTGAGGTAAAAAATCCATACATTTTCATAAGTTTTGAGCTAACTTGACTGTGGCAAAAGAGATTGCGTACTGAGGTGACAGAGGGTGCCCCTCTCAGCACCGGCTAAAATGTGGCAAATAATTGATAAACACGATAGATCTAGACATTCACTTCACACTATCCTGATATTTCATACTTTTTTAATTCTGTCCATAACAGCAATGGTTTCTTATCCGGAGATGAATGCTTAAGTTCTGCCCTATATTAACATGATGGATATAAGATCACTATCAATTCAAACCGCGATGTCTCTGCACGAGTCCAGCAACTATACGACTCTGACTGGCGGCGAGACATTATAGAACAACAATAGAACGACGGTGACAAATATTGTTAGAAATGTTATGTTCGATTTACATCAAAATTCTGATCAATTGTCTCATTCGGCGTCTCCATGTGACAAGAGGCTCAGTCATGTGATAGCAACAATGGTATTGTGAACAAAGGCACAAACTTTCTTCAGTCGAAATTCATTTAAAGTTCATCTTTTGTCCTATGTTGAACTTGATTGCACAGTAACGACGCATTGTATGGTTTGTTGTCTTGTGCTACACAATGAAAAAAAAAAAAGGAGCAAAGTGGCTCTTCTACGTCACAACTAAATATTTAAAAAAAGAAGCGTTGATCACGAGGAGAAACTGAAAGAATCCGTTGAACCGTTAGATTTAAGGGCCCTGAAACGATGCTACGATGCGAACAGTTTGGACTGAAATCGCAGCCTCTTCAGTGATCAGACTGGATCTGGCATTTTGTCCAACAAACCCTTCATGCTGTGCACACAACACGGAGATGTCACTCAGCACACAGACAAAGTACAGAAGATGCAGAAAAGCGCAAAAGAAATAGGTTGTCTGAGGAGGTTACATTAATTTACGTTCTAATTTCGCCTTTCAGCTGCCTGCAGACGGCTGTCTCTTGGAGGAGGTATAGAAGATTGTACTCACGATCACACGTAGTTCTCACTCTTTTCCAAGCATAGACATTAGACATGGTGAATTTCATCATGTCCACATTTGAAGATGAATGCTGTATAATTTATATTTCAGTGAATTTCAGAAATGTGTACTCATAGACTAATTAAAAATACATTGTCAAAGTTTTCTTTTTCCCTAAGGAATCTACTCCAGTTACTTTCAGACATTTAGAACTTACTAGACAATACATATCACACAATATAATAAAAGAGCGATTTTTTTTTACCTGAGAATTTACAGAATGATATTTGACATTTCAACGAAAGGTTGTGAAAAAATGTCCAGACAGTAACAGAATGGCTAAAAGCCACATTTGGCCAGCAACTATTCGTTACAAGCCATCTGAGTCCTAACATCTGATATTCCCTGCAGGACTGTGCAAAATTCTCTTTGTGTTGGGGTTTAACGGGACAGCAGCACGATCACGGCTGTATTGTGCCACAAGTCAAGAAGAAAAAGAGTGGGACAGAAGACAGGAGCAAGAAAAGAGAAGAGATGTCATCCCTGGAATGTCGAGGATGGCATTCTTTGGGAGATATCCCAGTGATGGGCTTTTACCACGTGCAGGTGGAAGTAAAGAAACTACTATTATACTCTGGGTCCCCGTGGGGGAGGGAGGGGAGGGTTATGCCCACCTCCTAAAGCAAAGGTAGATAAATCAAGTAACAAGCTAAGGGTGTAGGACAATGATTTTGATAAATTTGTACGAAGATTAGAAATTGTTTCCCAGTGCACAATTCTTTGAGTTTCCCCGGTAATAAGGGAAAAAAAAAAACCTGCCTTTGATCCTCCAGCACTATAACACATCGGGACAGCTGACCAACTTTTTTTCTTTTTGCTCTGATCTGTAGTCTGATAGAAAGATGTGGATTGAAGACAATTCCATGGTTTACTTCGCAATGACCCACTATTCTGGGTATGAATAGTATTAGAAACGAAGTATAATTTGAAACTAACCACTGTATGCGCTCCGTTGTCATGTGCAGAATGCATGTAGATGCTTGGCATTAAGACGAAGTGGCTTGATATCTAAGAGCATATTTACTATAAATATTCAATGATGCACATATTCACAATGATGAGGCTTGGAAAAAAGTAAATAGCCGAAAATACCAACCAAAGCCAAGGCCAATAATGGAGAAAACCTCAAGTCTGCTTCTCATATACAGCAACGTGTACAACAGTATAGGCTGTAACAGAATAAAAGGATTAGCTAACCAAATTCGCAGTTCAAATAAACTGTGTTCCTAGCAAAAGCTACGTGAGATGAAAGTTTAGTATGCTCACAATGTACAATCAAAGAGGCTTACATTTTAATTCACAACCATGGAGACGAGCTTGATCTGTTATGTCGGTGATGCATTAAATGGACCAATAGATACAACACATTTCGCAGTCGGGTCACTCAGTGAGTAAAAAGGCAAGCTAGTCATTGTGGCAACTGACAAAACTTCCCTTTCACAGTGCAGCTCCACTATCAAATTATTACCCTGGTGTGATAAAATAATTGTTCAATGTAAAAAGTATGGCAATGTGTTAGTGCTGTGAATCACAACCGAATCTTCACCCGATTATAGAGACGAACAGCACTGTGATCGCCACGATCTATTTCTAGTGACACCTTCCTGTATATGTGCATTCTCAATCCGATCTTTATCCAGTTGTAGAATGAACACAGTGGAAGACAGACTTTTGATGACAACTCTCCTCATTCTCGACATAACTCACAACCAAACCTTTGCTCGTTAAAAAAAAAAAATATATGTTCTTATGACAGTTTCCTGTAGATATGTGCACTCATAGCCCGATCTTCATGTAGCTGTGGAATTAACACAGACGTGTTATACATGAAATCATAGCTCTGCCCATTCTGGATATAACTCACATCCAAGCCTTTGCTCTGTTGTAGGCTATAATATTCAATGGCTCATGTTTCAAAAGACGTTTTCCATTCCAGTTTTAACTCAGATCATCCAACTATTGAAGCGATTACAAAATTGAGTGAACTAATTGTAAAAGTGACAGATTTCCAATGGTTCCACAACTCACAGCCGAATCTTCATCCAACTGTGGAATGGTGAACATTTTGGAACATTCATGTCCGAAGTGACAGCTTCAGACTCAAGTGAATACCTGACACTGTTTATAGTCAAATCATCAAATGCCACAGCCAGTTGACGTTTCAAGTCATTACTAGCGACATAATTGCCAGACAATCTGACGGTGAAATGTTTGTCAGACATATGCCAAAATACAGCTGATGTCTTATGACAGTGAGGTGAGACATGTCAGACAGTATCATTAAAAAAAGGATGCATCAAAACAATAGTGTATTAATTTCAAAATAATCATGATGCAATAATTCAATAGAATCATAATGGTGTAAGTCAATGTGATTCATGAAAATGAACTATGTTGAGCTGTGGCCTTATGGGACTGATAGAACAAATTCCTGTTGATGTAATTAAGACAGATTTGATCCTGGAATATGTTCATATTGTAACAAATTCCTGTAGTGAAACATTGAATCCACTGAATGTGTAAAATTTTTCAGCAACCTTTAATGTTCCAGTTCAACAAAAAATTCGACTCTCTAGTGCATGTTTGCAATGTTTGCTCAGAAGTTCGCCATTTTGTACGTTAAGACTGAAGTATTGTGATTGCAAATAATAACTTCCTATTGCTATCACAACTGACAACATGGCCCAATCTTCCCGATTGTACAGCGTAAACAACCTTTGGCCGCGGCCGCTTCAAGACAAGCGACTGTTGCCTGCTGAAACTTTGCCTAGAAAATAAATATACACTATCATTTTCCTTGACTTTTAAGCGTCTGATTTTGTTAGTTCAATTCAGAAAGACCACAAAAAATCGAGAGAGGCACCAGGACTTTAGACCAGCTTAAGCTCATGTCAGATACCCCCCCCCCCCCAAAAAAAAAAGCCAAAGAATTTACAACAGACATCCTTCGAGCTCTGAAACAAAATGGACAGACGAAGGCAAAATCAATGAGGACGGACACATATTCACATACTCAGGTGAAACAAATATGAGCATAGAGTTGGGATGCTAATCAAAGAAGACCTTGGTCAGCAAATACCGGGATACTGGATAGTGAAAGAATCTATTAGGCAAAACTAACATGGCCATAATCCAAACTTGTGTCTCCACCAGCTGTTATGTCGAAGCAGAGGTAGAGATTATGAAGAGCTTGTCAAAACAATGAGAGAGGTCAAATCAGATGAAGTTCTTGTGATCACTGGCAACTTCAACCCTACGGTTGGAAATGAAAATTTTTACGGTTTGGAAACTGTACTCGGGTAAAGAATGAAAGAGGACAGACTCACCAATTTTGTAAAGAACATCTTTTTTGTGGCTAACAATTTCAACAACTTTACCGCAGGCTGTCCACTTGGAAGATCCTGGAGACGTCAAAAGACAATGATTATACCTTGAGGAAACGTTTCAGAAACAGCATAAAGCAGTGTATTATGTAGAACTGATCCAGGAGCTGACAACTCTGACCATAACCTTTTTCATAGCCAAAACTAATGTCTAAAGACGCCAAAGGAAATAAACTGACAAAGCAAACTGAAAACCCAAAAAGGAAAGGAAAAATACCAGACAGACGTTAAAAAACAAATGCACCACGTCAGTCTTGAAGGCATGGAAAAGTACAGAAGAGAAACTCCGACTGAAACAAATGGGATTGCCTCAGAAACAATATAAAATATGGCATCAAAAATGTCCCCCCCCCCCCCACCCCCCCCCTCAAAAAAAAAGAGAAAAAAAGCAAAACTATGGATGACAGAGGAAATTCTGAATCTGATAACTGAACATAAGCTAAGACTGAAGAAGTTTAAAAATGTAAAAAAAAAAAAAAAATCAAAATAAAGGTGGTTGGCTGCAAATTGCAGAAATATAAATGAGAATGATGCCTTAAACCAAACTAAAAAGTCCACGACAACTTCAAAGAACAAATGAAAAGCAAAAGAAGAGGAAAAAATCGGGCAGCATCAAAGACAAAAAGTGTAAAATGGTCTTTGAGAAAAACAAGATGTGCTCAGTTGATGGATTGAATACACTGGACACTTGTTCAGTGATGACAGACCAACAGACCAAAGCTGCCTCAAAAAAATAATGGGCCCCGTGTAATAAGACCCAAGATCAGAAATGCTCTCAGAAAATCCCCAGGAGGCAAATCGTCCAGGTGAATATGAAGTTAAAACAGAACTATCAGAACTATGTATGAGGCTGGCCATAACCCTGATGAATTGTCGAAATCAGTTTACATCTCCATACCTATGAAGCCAAAAGTCACTGAAGGCGTACATCACAGAACAATACCTCTGATATATGTTGTAAACATTCCGAAAATCTGTTAAAAATGAAAAAGAAAATGGATATAGAAATTGGTAGTGAGCAATTTGATTTCAGAGCCGGCAGTGGCACAAGAGAGGGCATTTTCTGCATGAACAATATTATACAGAAACATATTCAAGTTTTAGCTTGGGATGTATGCTTGTTTTATTGACTGTTCAAACGTCTTTGTTAGAGTTCATCATATCCAAATGATAGAATACCTTGAAAAAGTTGGTATTGACAGAAAAGATATGCCAGTCTATAATGGAAACAAATGGCAGCCATAAAACTTGTAAAGACCTCTCGCCATACACAGAGATACACAGGGGAATCAGGGATGTGTCGGGTTACCAGACTCGTTCAATATTTACACAGTTTATATTCAGAGAAAGCGATGACTTTGAAGTTAACATTGGAGGAAACAATTCAAGATACCATGCTGACGATGGAGACCTGATAGAGAGGTAAAAAGAATTTCACGAAATAGTGAACACAGTTAAATACAACAGTGAAGTAGGACTAAAAATGAAAGCTAAAAGACAAAGGCAATTGTTTTCTCCAAGGTAGATCTACCTCCAGAAGCCAACCTCCATACTGAGGGAGAATTTTTTTTGTTAGATTTAATTTCTTATCTAACAGCTGGGCAAGGAGACCCCAATTTACTTTTTCAGGTTTATTTTAGTTTGATTTTGATCGTTATTATTAAAGTGTGCTATATACTGTCGCTCGTCTTTGATGACAATTGGCATGTGGTCAGAGAACGTGTCACCTATTGTTGCCCAATCCTCTGTCCCCTGTGTTATGAATGTCGTGTCTACTGTTGTGTCCTGGTGAGTTACTCCTGAAATTCGTGTAACTGTACCATCATTCAATACTATCAATTCATTAAGGCCTGTTTACACGGCTCCGTTAGTTGACAGAAAGATGGAAGCGACCATTTCATCTTTTAAATCAGGATTTGCATCCATCCCATCGTTTCAGTTCTCCGACCAAAATCTCCATCTGGGTACATGGTTCCATTTGTGGAATTAGAAGCTATTCACTTCAGGTTATTTTTGTTGATCTTATTATTATATTGCCTATGGTGCAGGTGTTTTTCATTGTACGAGACCATCACAGAATACCTCAATGATTTTATGATAAGCGTCTATTTTGGATTCTCGTTCCTTCTTATATATTCCAGATCTACATATATAAAATATAACAAGCTTTTTAATATTTAGACATTTTGAAGTCACAGTCAAAGATGTAGACCTAAATGTTCCAAAAGAATTCACATAAAAAGACCCCCCCCCCCCAAAAAAAAAAAATACGCCAAATGCACAAAAGTAATTTTTTTTTAAAAGTCCAGCTGAGGATCGAACAGGGAGAATAATCTGGATGTACCGAGAAAGTAAGCAAAATTATTCCAGGAAATAATGGGTGCATCGACGGCCTGTACCAG
>JBCEWB010250836.1:0-23355 GCA_039654565.1 Peronia peronii
TAGATAGATAGATAGATAGATAGATAGATAGATAGATAGATAGATAGATAGATAGATAGATAGATAGATAGAGAGGTTGATACATCGACGGATAGATAGATAAATAGACACATATTATTATATAGATACATAGATAGATGGACAGAAACATATTTAGAAACATAGATACATATTATGTAAATACATACATAGACAGATGCATAGATGGATAGAAGTTATTAGTATCTTTGCTGGCTTAGTGTTTTGGTGACTGGATTGTCTGACATCATTTGATATTTATAGATTACCAGTCATCCATTTATAGAATGTCCAGACCCTACCTGTATGTAAGGTTATTTTTCGGGTTCACAGGACACATATCAAGACCCCACACAACACTATCTCAGATCTGAGTAAGCATTCACAAAAACATACTCTAATTTATGACGTTGGTAATAAGTCAATTAATAATGATAATAAATTTTAGGCTGTCTAAAGCTTAACTAACAATACGGTTTGATTGTCAGCTTTTGCCATATGAAACTTTGTGAAATCATGGCATTGTAACTGTGAAATATATGAGAAAAGCAATGACGTTACATGCCATAATTTCTTTTTAATCAGAGAATGGTTTTGTGGACAGATTGCACATTGACAGATACGCGTTTGTCGCATGTGATGATATGATATCCCTGATATGTCGACTGTCATATTTTTCGTGTGTTTAATTCTTGATGTCTGAAGGAAAGAGATGTATGTAATTCATTGTGGGGGAAAAATATGTGATTATGTCTTTTCCGTGTCAAGAAATGTACTTTCAAAATTAACTCGCATATTTCCTTGGTCACCATAATCTAATGTATATTTCTCACTCAAGCGTTCTTTAACATTTGTTGTATTTCACCACCTGGCTTGGGCATTCTGAGAAGAGCGACAATCGTGGGTGTATTTTTTTAATTTTAAGATGGAATAATAATAATTTTCAAAAATTAGAGTTTACAGAGCACACAATAATGTCCACGTTCAGGACAAATGATAAACACATATTTTCTTTCACTTCTGTTTGCTTTTTTTTAGTCATCAAACCCCGCTGGGTAAGATATAGCCATCTTCAGCATATGCTGCAATGATAGTGATAGACAAAATACCAATAGTATTATCCAATAGTCATCTTTTTTTTTTTTATCCTAACGATTTTTTCAAAACTGGTTTCTGGACGACTATAATATCTCTTCAAATTAGCATTTTCAGACGATACTAACATATTACTGATAATGCTGGAAATTGGCCAGATAGGTCAAAATTTGACAACATTTCTCATTATTCTAGTTGTAGGAGATCAAGAAGATTCGAGACGAAGCATAAAGATCTGTTTTTTGACCTCTCCTATCGTTCCCAGAAAAGTGTTTAAGAGTACAACCGTGCTCTAGATATAATTATTGTTCCGCTTCTCTTTGATTCATTGACTTAGGAGTGGAAGTGCAAGTTATGGTCCTGGTGACCACACTAAAATGTTGACGAGATTCAAGTTTTGATTTGTGTCTGGATTGTTGAAACTAGTCTTTGAATGCATCTTGGTTTGTGCTGCATAACAAGACTAACGGCTTAATTTTGGTGGGGCTCATAACTTGCAGAAAAAAGATAACAAACACATCAGGACTGTCTTTTCCTGGGAATGTGTCTCACCATTTTAATTACACACATACACACACAAAGTGCTTACGTGAGAGTAGTTCTGATGGAATTCTAGATGTGTCAAAACCTCATCTGGTTCCGAATAGGTGTTGTTTGATATCTGCCAAAATAAATTGCTAGTCTCAGGTGTGTAAGTTTTTATGACACATGGCTGCTAATATGAAGTACATGGTTGTGGAATTACATTTGTCCTGTACTTTATTGTGTGAGAAATGTTTCCATGGACATTTCTTAAGAGAACATTAAGTGATTGTAGTAGTCGCACGAGGAAGTAATTAATCAAATGTAGCAATTTGGGAATGACATTGGACTTTTAGGTAAAGTAAAATTGTCGTCTACAGGGAAAATTGACACTTTCACTTACGTGTGATCACATCTTGATAAGATATTGCCTCCTGATCAAATTGGTTACATCATAAATAGTCCACATACATAAAATACAGTTAAACATTTGTAGAATTGCTTCTCTTGCCCTCAGAATGACAGATTAAATATTAACTCAAAAGTGACCAGAAAACTTACAGAGTTCAAGCTCTCCTCGAGCGAAAACAGATTGTCCACATGGTGAGAAATGCTCACAGGGTCGACAGATCCTATGGCGCTGATCATTTCCTTCATTGCTTTCTTATATTTGTAGACACTTTGGTCATCGTAATACTCAGTCTGGTCCAATAATAGATCAGGCTTTTGTATCTATAGACAAAATGCAAATGTCTCACAATCTTGAAACACTGCTTTAAAGTTGTCTTGCATATTGATCACAATGACTTATTACCAAAAGCAGTTATTTAACTACTCTACTCGAACACTTAATACGAATGATGTGCCAGGTTCTATCTAAATCCCATTTTTCGTTTCAAAACCTCGTGAAGATAGGAAAAAAAGTATTCAAAACGTATGAATACATTTAATTTTCATAAATATAGTCAGGCTTAGGGTTACCAAAATGCCCCTTTATATAAAATTTTTGAAATATAACATTGGATGATGATCTATACCTGAAACCTGTCGGATTCTATTTATAATGAAAGCGTGAGCTATTTAACGTAAAACACATCATCTCGCGACTTTTTCTAACTTTTGAAACATTATACGGAGTAAAGAAAGAAGATACAAATGTCCTGCTTTCCAGATGTCATGTCAAATTAAATGATTGGGCGATAAGAAATAGAGACGGCATTTTGTGGCAACTGTCTTGGTCAGGAATATCCGAGATATCGGTTACAGTTTGGCATGTCTGACACAGGCTCTTATCGTAGAGGACTAACCATATACAATATGTACGATGCTAGTCATGTCAGATGTTATTGATTAGATGTTACCCCTATTTTCTTAGGCGTAGTTTCCACTACTGTTAATACAAAGAAAGGCTGGCACCCAAGGTTGAGACATTTGATCAGCACTCGTGAAAGATTGAACTGGCTTTCGTTCCACTGTGGAGTGACCATGGGGATCCCTCCCAGTATGTCTTGTAAGAGTTCTCTCGCCTCCTGCAGTCCGTAGTCATCATCAGCTAGATCTACATCAGAATAGGAAAGGACATCAATAAACCCAGATATTCTAGGCTAATCTTTATTCATTTAAAATGTTTGGATTGTTGAAAGCCAAATTCACCACAGATGAAATGGTACAATATCGGTATTCAAAGTCAAGTCGAACAGAAAAAGGCTGAATTCCTACATTGACAAAACGTCAAGATTTTTCCGAAGGACATTTTTCAATGATTAACATATCAGATAACTTTATTACAAATCTCAGTGCATTTTTTCTACTGGTACTGACATTTAAGAGGACAT
Source organism: Peronia peronii (assembly GCA_039654565.1). Taxonomy (NCBI): domain Eukaryota; kingdom Metazoa; phylum Mollusca; class Gastropoda; order Systellommatophora; family Onchidiidae; genus Peronia; species Peronia peronii. Next base: position 3,471 of record JBCEWB010250836.1, read on the forward strand.
TCGGGAGGAGGGGGGAGGGAGGAGAGTGGAAAGGAGGGGGGTGCGGGCGAGGGGGGAGAGGGGCTCCTAAAATATGCGTTTTACTCAAACAATGCAATTTTAGGTTTTTGCTTTCTCTTAAACGTCAGAGTATAAGAATGGTTTCAGAAAGTGGAGATGTCCATTCCAACGTGTTTGACTCATGGTCATTCAACAGATGTCCAGGTCTACTGTCAACGAGGATTTTACTCGTTCTGGCTGCTACATGCAGTGGTAGATCATCACTGTTTCATTACATATAGGCAGAGAATGCATCAAACACTTGTGTATGACATCTTCTAGCAATATCTAGAGCCCCAATGCCAGAAACGGACATTGGATGACAAATGACGAAAAAAAAAAAAGAAACAAAACAAAAAATCTGCTATTATCACGTAACTTTCCACCTGGTGCTTTAAAATGAACTTCCACGATGTGCAAATAATAATTATATCTCTATCTATCTGTCTATCTATCTATCTATCTATTATCTATCTATCTATCTATTATCTATCTATCTATCTATCTATCTATCTATCTATCTATCTCTCTATCTAGATAGCTAGAGATATAGATATTGTATTGCAGCTTTCTTTTTTGTTTTTGAATCGAATCTAACAGGATTTGGCATACGCCATTTTCACAAAACCAAAAAAATAATAATAATAATAATAATAATAAAACAGAGTATTATGCGGGGCACATTCTCTTTGTAAGTTGTAGGGAAAATAATTTTTTTTAACCAGTGTAAACAAACGCAAAGTTTTAAATTTCACTATATGGCATTTTTAAAAACTCTAGAAAAAATTCCTTTGGACAGGAAAATCTGAAAATATATAAATTTTAGCAGTTATGTCAAACAAGTGATTCAATTCGTTTGGTTGAATTTAGGTGGAAGATTTAGATTTTAAACTTAGTAATTTTAAAAACGCCCCCCCCCCTTACACACACACATACACACACACACACACCACACGCTTTAAGTCATTTTTTTTGTACTAGAAAAACAGTCGCAAGGAGCTTTTGGTTAGGGCTTGAACATCAAAACATGTTTATTTCATATACTGGAGTTCCTTCCATGACTTTAAGTCTTATTGTGGATTTCCTTGCCCCTCTTCTCACGTTTTACCTCCATTTCTGCTCCTCTATCCCTATCAGCCAAAGAGCTCCCCTAGGGTAAGTTCAGGTTACACTTACGGCTTTTCAACCTCATGCCATGGTGGTTTACTCAGCTGTACAAAAAGGCACAAAAATATAAGTTTGCGAGCTCGATGTGCTCTAGGGTTCAGGTAGGCTTATGTGACCGTCATGTCTTCGTCGGTCAAAACCAAGAGCGGGCTGATCCTTGCTGTGATAGATAGTTCACTAAATAGCAGCATCAAATAGTGGAATGGCATATTCCACTCTTATTAGACTATGGGAAGTCGGGCATGAAGATCTACGCAAAATCTTTTGCTAAATTTCCGTATGGTCAGCGCGTCAGATATTCTGCCAATATCCACTCCTGGCATTGGGGCTCCCGATGTTAGTGACAGATGTCATATTCAGGTTTTGTCTACCCCTTTGCCGGTAGCTAGCCAAATATTGATGGTCCATCACTGCACAATAGAGCCCTGAATGCATCACAACCTGAAAACAGAGGGGCCTGTCAATCATCCAATGGCCACCCTTCCAACACTTTCAAATGGACATATTTACTTTTTTTAATATCATTTTTTTTATATTCAGAAAAGGCAAAACCTTCAAGAGAAAACAAAAAAAAACTGAAATGGAATATTTCGAGCAAATGGCCGATTTTAGAACGCTCCCCTCCCCCTCCCCAATTCCCTTAACGTCAACCTCTCCGGACAAAACAAATAAATGTAGACTTCAAAGAAGGTTGGCATTAACTAGTAAAAAGATATAACGAAAACGATCATAGGATTCTCAAGCAAGAGTATATCTTAAGCGAACTGACTTCACGTAGATCACGCTTATAGTCTTTTCACCCAAGTATTTGCCTTCTTTACATGATATCTATAATATTTTAATGAACACTGCAGTGTTAGAGATTCCTTGGCTCCAGGGGCCTAATGGGTTTTACAAAAGAAAACTTAAATATGGAGATACTAAAGAACAAAAAAAGTAATAATAAATAAAATAAAATAAAAAAGAAAAGAAAGCTAAGTACCTGCTTTCACACAAGACTTATAGAACGTCTTTACTTTATTCACTGCATCCAAATCATCTGCTTTGTTTTCCTCCTTCAAGAGATCTGAAAAATAAATCAATAAGAAAAATGTGATGCGCCACGATGAAATCAGGCCCTCGTCAAATTTTGAGCATTTGGAACTATTAGTATCACTGTGAAGATTGTTCATTTCCCTCTCTGTGCGTGAACAAATTTTTGTTCTACCTGAAGTAGGAGTCAAGATATGAGTAATAAAAGACGATGGGGGTGGCCTGTTGTTCGAGCTGAATTTAGTGCGAAATTGACCGATGAGTTTTGTAAATCCTCATTTATCCTTATTGAGCCATGCCACTAAATTACAACTTTTGGCCTTTTACTCAATCTATTTCAGCAAATTTAACTCTGAAACACATTCTTAGATTGATATAGAAGGGTTCTGTGAGGAATAAAAAAATGCGTTATTAATTCACACACTGTTGAAAAACACGTGATTTCTCCGATGCCTCAGTTCGACGAACGCCTGATTTCATCGTGTTGCGTCTCAATTATTTTACTTTTTGTTACAAGAGCAACATAGCAACAAGACCATCTTTGTTTTGTCTTTAGTAAGTCCAAGCTCAACTTTTCTTTTCCATAACCTATTAGGCCACTGTAGCTAGAAAATCTCCAACAGTGGACCAGGCTATTATGAATATCAAGTAAAAGTGCAACACAGCAACCAGACCAGTTCCGCAGCGGACATGTTAAAAAAGGCTATGACAGGAGTTATGCCTCCCTACCACCATAAGCCTATGTTGTTCTTGTTATCGCATTAATGTGAAGGCACACTTTTTCTTTTCCCAAAACTAAAATACGTGGTAAAGTGCAATCCGCTATAGAAAGTAAAGTCAAAAAGCGGAGCGCTACTAATATTGTATATCCCTTAAATTATATATTATTATGGTCAATTTAATTTGATATTTTTTTAACATTCGTGTACAGATAAGTATGATATCTCTATATCATTTATATTTATACATGCCTGTCTACGTCAATTTTATGTCACTTTTATTTTAAAACTAATTTGACATTCCTTTAAAATCAACAAGTCCGAATGAAGCAGGACGAGCCGTAGTTTTGACTCCTAACAGAGGGTGGGGCACAGGGGGATGGACTAGGTCTAGAGGGTACTCATACCCACCTACCTAACCTCACGCGCCAGAACCGAAGGACAGATGGTATTACTATATGGCTATTACTATTTATTGTTTCAGAATATTTTAAATATTATGACTATTCTCTTACCCACACAAAAAAAAGGGGGGGGGGGCGGTAAAAGAAGAATTAGAAATAAAACAATAAAGGCCTTAAGTCCATATTTTACATTTGGCCACTTTTTTTAGCATTGCTCCTTAGGGGCACTTAGATAGATGGCTGTCTGCAGACACACGGAAATGCTGGTAATCTGTGCGGTTGTCCGACACGGTTACAAAAAGAAAACCCTGGGATAGCTTGGTTAGATGAATTAGCCAGTGTTGCCATGAGTTTAATAGCCATATGATGATAATGTTGATAATAATTATTATATAAATTAAGTTGGTTAATGGATGGCAGTGCACATCTTAAATTGATAGATCTATAAAATGATGGTTTGTTTTTCCCAATGAAAATCAAAAGGGTTCTAAAAGTTGGAATATCCATATTTTAATCCATTTTTAACATGTTGTATTATACAGACTGTTGCTGTTTCTTATAACTTATTGAATTAGTTACGGCTTGGCAGTCTGTGTCCTAAATTCTAAGACCTTTCTATAAACTCATTTTAACAGTGGTGTTGATACTATTTACTAATGATCAAGAGAGGGCTAAGAAACATTACATTAAATGAGTTTTATAAGATGCTAATTTCAAAATTGAACTCCTGGAAATCAGCAGAGATGGCACAAAATGCAACATTTTTACTTTGTTTAATTTCGACAAGTGCATAACACTTACCTTTCAAGTGATTTTCGACTGTCTCCTTTATAGAAGAGAAAGGGCTTAGCTGATTCTTGCCCTGTGGTATGAAATTTTCTCTCTGCCATTTGCCACAGGCAAAACGCTCCATGTCCTCACAAGGATCCACACTGGTATCCAGATACCTGTACATCTTAGCAGCCAAAGTGTAACAACCTTTGGTCCGGCAAACTGTGGAATCTGACAAAGAAATAACATTTTCTCCTCGTTATTTCAGGCACATTTTAAATACTCCTACATTGTCGCCTAATAATGAACGAGTGGTTTTCTGTAAACTGAATGCTAAAAATAATAATAATAATAATAATAAATTTACCATTGCCATGTGTTGTTGAATTGTGTTTCATTTGTCACTAAAAAGACTATTAAGCCAGTACAAAACCACATGGACTATCGGACATTTAATAAACATGAAGTTATATTTTTTATTATTATTATTTTATTGTTAGTTTGTTTTTTGTTTTATTAATTATTTTTTTAATCCATGAAAATTCACTAAATTTATTATTACTTTATTGTTATTATATTATTATTATTATTATTATTATTATTATTTTCATATGAGGATTGCCTTGCTTGAAACATGAAACCGAAACGGACCTTTTCTACACGTATTAAACATCGTCAGTTTCTGAGAACATTTCAAAAATCTAGAATTAAAAAAAAAAAAAAGTTAGCTAGTCCGATTTGTCTTTCCAACCGAACAGTTATGTGGCGGTTTATACATGGGTGTATGAAGATTTCCAACTGTGACAGGTTATTTCATAATTGTTATAAAGAAAAGAAAAGAAATCAGAGAAATAGAATATAATTTAAAAAGAAAATAGTGATAACAGTAGATCAATAATCAGATGCTGTTTGAAATTAGCTTCTTCTTTATATAAAACATACACATTTCTGAACTGGCTGAAAACAACAACAACAACAATGACAATAACCACAAAAACAAAACAATCTTTACTCATATAATATATATATCAACACATGCATAGAAAGAACACTTTTATGCTTCCATGCACTTCCATTTTCTCAATTGCATAGCCAAAAGATGAACATGTCAATCTCTGACTGATGGTTTTACAAGATAAAGGAAGAAGAAAGCAAAAGGAAGAAAATGTTGTACCAAATTCTCCGGAATATTTGCAAACAAGAATAATGTCCGTTGCAGATCAGCTGGTTGAATAATACCTGACTGAGTTAACATGCCTTGGACAGTGAAACTGCAGCATTTAAGATAGTACTCATTTTTTCTTTCTTTCTTTCTTTCTTTCTTTTTTAATCAACAGCGTTCCCTGACACCATCCAAAGAGACGAAATATAGGAGAGACATGGCAAAATAGAATGCTGGTTCACCACATTTGGACTCAGTCACAGGCAGGAGAGTCACTAAAACTATTTCTAGTAACAGCAGCCACATCGTGTCCTGTTGGTGACGGGGCTTGTCTGGTTTGACTTCTGTGGAGAAATGAAATCGTCATGATAATAGTAGTTTGCCCACCCGTAATAGCTGTTACTACATAAGCCATAAGGCATTGACGTTAAAAATGCTTCTCTGTTGTCAGTTGTAGTGAATACTGCGTGTGTGCCTCAATCGCCATTCTGTTCCCGGTGACTTTCTGGCGACCCTGTTGGACAGTGATGGTTATTGTCACTGCACATGCACAAAACTCTAAAGACACTGGATAATCATGTTGTAGTATCACTAGATAATGTCATTTGTCCATAGGTGATCGCTCAGCTCGAAATGAGTCATGAGACACAAATGGCTACTTCGGGGTAGAGGCCAAAATAAGTTCACAGGTCGAGGTTGGTCAAATTTGAGTTGCTGGACAGGGCGTGGAACATGAACTTTTGAACTCAAAAGAATCAAGGTATTAGGCTAATCCAAAGGGGAAATATGCAACATTGTGTCCAGGACTATTTTAGAAATGTCCGTGTATGATTCTATTATTAGTAAAGGTTAACATGTTTTTGGAATGCCATTCCTGGCAACTGTACCTTTTAATAATGAATTTCATTGCATTTTCAGTATTGTACAATACGTTAAAATAATAATCTTTCTTGTGCAGAATTTTCATTTGTGCATTAAAATTATTGAAATTTTGTGTGTTGTTTGATAAGTTAATACTCTTGATTTGTGGCAAGTTCAAGTAGTTTTGAACAGTTTCAATATATGGTTGCTAGCAAATGTGTGACTGATCTTCTATGAGCATTTTCTCGAAGTGGTTGATTTGAGAAAGCACGAGTTCATGTAGTCATAACCTTTTAAATATTCGACCAATTTACCTAATTTTTGTTACTTTATCATCCTTGAATTATTCGCTTTTAAGAAATGCATATAACTCAAAATTCCAGTTTTTCGTCTTATGAGTCATTTCAAGTTTGGGGGTTGCATGGACGTTAATAGGGTCAGAGAAATGAGAGTGAAAGTGTAAATTGCTGGATACGACAAGTAGATTATATGGAAAATTAATTGCTACAAATGAAATTTAAAAAGGATGAGCATTTAAATAAAGCGATCTCCAGGCTTTTCAACATTTTTGCTTTATTTGGACAAATATTCATGAACACAGAAAAGTAATACGCGGCAGCCAATATCTACGGTTCTTGTGTGGATCAGGTCATCCAATCTATGAGGAACAAATCGGGATGTAAATGAGGAGTCGAATAGCAAACGAAACTGAGTAACCAGATAATGAACTTACAGAAAAAGTTTGTTTAATAATATTCCTCAGTGTGCGATGTTGAGGAAACCAGACTCTAACTCTACTGATATGCATGCTTTGATTCTAATTCTGTTTGGAGGGCAGTGCAAGGATGGGCAGCAGGAAACTAGCCGTGTAAACAGGCATTATTCAAGATTAAAATAATAATAGAATGACCTGATATTATGATATATTTCCATTCCATAAATTATTAATGTTGACATATCTCTCTGTTAAAAGTATAGCAAACATGGCTGGTGCTAGTGAAAACATTGTCTGGATATCGAATTGTGTGGTCAGTTTTTGTTTTACGAATTATTGTCAACATTTTAATCATTTGTATATCTATAGTAGCTACAACCATCACTTTGTGAAAAACAGTGCATCAGTTAGTCAATCACTCCGGAAAGATAAAAATAATTGTCACGCACTTTGAATGTGAATGGATGTTAGTTGTGAAATTGTAAGTGATAAACGAGACGCACACAAAAATAGAGAAATAAGAACAGGAATTCTCGATGTCGAAATGATGCAGAATTTATTGCAGGTGCTTGGTAACAATATAAACTACAGGGCAGCTGTCTAACTCCGATGCATACGACACACACTCCATTGTACTTTCTTCTTTCCTTCTCTCCGGCTGAGCCCTTATATAGACGGGAAAGGGTCAAGGGAGGGGACGAAGTAAACTAACAATTTGGAAGAGGGCATAACGAAAGAGAAGGAAAGGGAAGGAGGTAGAACAGGAGGAAATCCATGCCGACAGTAAAATACCAACAACAAGAAAGACAAACAAGTAGTGGGAGGGGGAGGAAGGAAAGAGTAGAGAAGAAAAGAACACCGAAAGAACTCTATAAATTTCCAGGGGTCTCCGGATGGACGATCACATATGAAACCTAGTAATCGCAGCGCTCTTCTGGATGAGGACTCTAGACTCTGCCGACATGGAAATCTGCCGGGGTTCGAGACTGCAGTATCTTTGTTCGGTCGATTCGGGAACACTGGCGAAGCCGAGTAGTCCGACCTGTCCACACCCCCCCCCCCCCAACCCACCCCTATCAGAGATGAGATCCGTAAAATACATCGTATTATCGCTCGAGAGATGGGGACACGGAAGATGCTAAGTAGCCTTTCGTTGTCCTCTGCCGAACGAGATACTCGAGATGATAGATAGAACCCTATAACCCATTGCTACCTAGGGACTCCCCAATATGTAAATAATGTATGTAAAATAAATATCGTCCAAATAAATACCGTAACTCTGCCTAAATAAATATCGTTAAAAATTAATGTTGTAAAAGTAGGCATGCAAGGAAAATAAGAAATAAAGACCGAAGGGCTCATTCCTGTGCAGATAGAGTAGGGAAAAATAGAGTAGGAGATACGGACACTAGGGATGTGACATACCAAAATAACAATAGCAAGGGACCCACGAGTGACCCAAAAAAGTTTTTTATTTCTATATTTTTTTATTTTTATTTAAAAAAACAAAATTAAGGAAAAATATGATTTGCTTTCTGTTTGTTTGTTGTTTGTTTTAAACAAAATCCCGTCGAGATAACCTCTACTAGGAGGTTGAAAGACATAGAACGTAACGTATATAGACACCAGCTCGTCTTGAACACTCTCGAACCAGTTCTCACTGTACCGAACTCTCTCGACCGTTGCAGTCCTCGCTACCACTATCGCTACACATAAAACCGTGACGTAGTGCGCACACACGCGACGTAATACAAATAAGGTGTGACTAAAAACCATCCCTTACAAAATGCTTAGAGAGTATCTCAGACACATTCGGTGACCCAGTATTTCCACGGGCCAGCATACGTACACTCACAACACAAACTTGCATAGGCCGGCATATGACCCATTGCCAAATAAGAGAAAATCCTATAGGTCACGTGATGCAAGTAAGAAAAAATAAGCATTTTGCAGTTCTCCCTAAGCAATGTAGTAAATATAGCATATATGTGGATGACTTAGTTATGAGCACGCAAACTTTCAGAGGAATTGGTTGCAAAAAAAACTATTTTTTAAAGACAATTGAATTGCAAAATCAAAGGGTAAATTAAGTGAAAAAATCCATCATGAAATAGGACATCGAAGAGTAGGGTAATAAAATATGACACAAGGCAAGTGAATGTTGGGTTTTCACTTCAGATGTTATAGAACATGCTAAAGCTCTATATTCTTGTTTAAACTTTACTTGAACGCAGATCTGATGAACATACTATGCATTTTAAAAATGTTTAACTTAACATCTGTTTTCCTATCAAACTCATGGGAAATCGCAGGTAATGAGGATATACAGTATCTTTATTCAAATAAATTTCTATATTTCATTTTAGTGTTCGACAAAGACCTGTCCGTTGTATGGGAGTTTTTAAAACAGTGGAAACAACACGAACAGGCTAAGGTTAACGACTTTATTTTTCGAATCTTGATTTTCTGTCAAATTATCGTATGAAAATGATATCACACTGAGAAAACGGAAAAACGAATTCTGCACTATTATTTTTCCTTTATTTAGTAAGAAATATACTGAAAAAAAAGAAACTCAATGCAGTGAGCCCATGTTTGATAAATTATTGAGCAAATACAAATTTATTGTGGCTTTGAAGATACAGTCTGTTGAATGTGACACCATCCAGGGGAAATTGTCATGACAGATTTCAACAGTCCTTGCTTGGCCACAGGTCATAGACAATGACGATCCGCTAAACATCGCTCACAACACACACTCGCGTGTCCCCAGCATGTATAATCATGATTCGGTACAGCAATAATAATAATAATAATAATAATAATAATAATAATATTAATAATGATAATAATAATAATAATAATATTTATAATAATAATAATAATAATAATATAATAATAATGGTAATAATAATAATAATGATAATAATAATAATAATAATGATGATGATAATAATAATAATAATAATAATATAATAATAATGGTAATAATAATAATAATGATAATAATAATAATAATAACAATAATGATAATAATATATTGCGTGGTTTTAGAAATTCTCAGATTACATACACCAATGACAAATATACTTGTTATGATAATTTTATTATTTCCGTCAGCAAAAGAAAACGATGATCACCTTGGGCACATTAGGAAATTATTGCATTAAACAGATGTGTCGCTTTAATGGACATAAAACGTTCTGACTGGAAATGGCTGTTGATGACGTTTCAGTTGATATTTACGAACATTTAAAACATAATGAGAATTGAATTTCTGAAAATAAAAAGTCCATAGAATTAAGTATTGGTTGGCCTATCAATATTTGTCTGAATTGTATCTGCAAGTGTATGGTTATGTCTGTTATGTGTGTGTCCGGGTAGGTGATTTTGGAACTTTTGACTCGTGGTTTAATTGTCTTTTCAACTTTAATCAAAGCCAGTCTGTATGTTTGATTAGTCATCTGAAAATGTCGAGATCTGGGAGAGTTTAAATGTAAACATTTATAAACATAAGTCCGTACTACAGAGAAGTTGGTTATTGCCTTAGTTTTAAGTCATTCATTGGCCTGCTATCATAGTAACAAATGCTTTAAGCTAGCATTAATGAACACGTGTATCAAATACGAATATTCACTCACACATACTTACCTACGTATGGCAAGCTCAGTCAGAAGGAAAGTCTATAGTACATTAAGTGTGAGCGACTGTTGCACAAGAGAGGTGCTCTTGCAGAATGGCTGTGCTCTAACTAGAGGGAGAGAGATAAATGCAACAACAGCTAATGCGTTGGCAAATCTCAAAGAGTTGTTGTTATGTATGTTAAGACAAGCAGCAACTATATATAACTATATTATATTAGTTCTGTAAAGTAGCAGTTGTGAATCAAAAGATCCAGTAAATTAAAAGTGGCTTCGAGACAAAGACATCATATTCATATCGTTAGATTTCTACGACCTGGAGACACTGAAATGAAAAGAAAAAAAAAAGAAAGAAAAATCTCTTCAGGCCACCTTGACCGTGGGAAAGGTTATTGATGAAAAAAAATGTCGCATTAATGCATTTTCTCTCATAAAGCCATAAAGAGATCTCAGATATAACTGGAAGGCCTGGTATAGATTAATATTGACAATACTGCAGTCATATAATTGATTTGTCACTGTTGGCAATTCCTTAGGATTCGTCTTCATCAAAAACTTGGTAAACAAGTACAGCAGCAGGTATTTTATTTTATTTTATTTCTTTGCATCAATAGAAGGATAATGGAATTGACACAGACAGAAAGGATATCGTTGCTGTTCATCTGACCGACATTTAAACACATGTTTTGACAGACTAAAGTGGTCAGAGTCACCGATCTCCTGGCTGGGTTCATGCCGATGATATTGTGACATGAACAAAATTTAATATTTCTTCGCAACTCTGGGTCATCGCCGTCTCTAATATTAAATGTTTATTAAATATATTCCGATCTCTTGTGCTCAAGACTTGCCTTTTGATTGTTATTGTTGTTATTTTGTCTTCATTGTGTTAGTTATTAGTAACCGTGCATTGTGAAATGTAACCTTGCACATTTTCATTTGTCAAAAGTAGTTTCAACTTCATAAAAGATTTCATCTTCAAGTGCATCTCAGTGATTAGAAAATAACAACGAGATGGTCCTGTCGCTGTCATTCTAAAGGCAGCACCATCGTCATCTTATTTTCATCTGTTTCGGGGTCGGCTTGAAATGACTCGCAATCTCTTTCTATCTTCGATCATTCTGATGCTTCTTCCAAAGATAGATTTGTCTCATCTTTGGTGTCATCCGTCCATATTCTCCGCTGTTTTGCTCTCGCTCGTTCTCCCTCGATCATCCCTTTCATTATATCTTTACAGATGGTATTGTGTCGTTTGATATAACTAAAATGTTATAATTTCCTCTTTTGAATTGTTGTCAGTAGTGTAGGCTTGACGTTAGCGTAGTGCAAACATCCTTATTGGTCTTTCTTTCTGTCCAACTAATATTTCCCATACATCTGAAAGTCCACATTTCAAAGGACTCTTTTTTGTTCTACAGATGTTTGTTTAGAGTCCAAGTCTCAAACGCATACAGCAAAACCAAATATATACAGCACTTCACAGAGGTGTTTATATGTTAACACTTACTTCACGGATGTAAAACTCGATTTTTCTGTTCCAAGACGCATTTTTATTTCTTCACAACTTTTTATCTTTACATTTTCTGCAGTCTGTTGACCTAAATATAAATTTTGCCACTTGTTCCACTTTTTAACCACCAATCTCTATGTTTTCTTCATTCCTATACTTTGGACATAATAATTACTTTTATTTTCCTGATATTCATATCTTGTCCATTTATGTCATTAGTTTTCTTTACTGTGCTGACTAGATTCTGTAGGTTGTCCTTTCTATTGGTCAACAATGCTGTCTCGTGTGTTTATCTCATATTATTGATGTTTCTGCCAATAATATTGGTTCCGCTCATTTCTTTACTTTCACGAAATGTAAATTCTGTATAGATGTTGAAGAGGTATGGTGAAAGAACACATCTCTGTCTGACACCTCGTTTAACAGGCTTTTAATACATGCTACCTTCTTTCAAAAGCAATATTAACCATCGAGAGTTCACGTATTTGTAATAGATGGTATATAAAAAGATGTGGTGATTTGTGTAAGGGAGAGAATATCAGACTATTGCTTCTTTTTTCTAGTCATACACCTCTGGATAGAGAAAAGACATTGCCCATATTGATGTCATTTAAAGATTGCAAGTTTTATCTTTTATTGCAGTGTTAGCTGTCAAATGGCTTGTAGTTTGGAATCAACAGCGTCAGCCAATTTCGAATGGTCTCTGGTTTACGATAGTCTTATACAATACCAAACAATAGGAGTTACGACATAGCCTCAGTGGAATGTATTTCTAAAACAACAAATGATTAAGTCTATCTTGGCCCAGTTTTAAAGGTTGAAATCCCATCTTTCTACCACAGTATTAATGTTCAAAGACTCGTAACATTTGAAGTATATTGAATGACCCAATTTCGAATGACTTCTGTGTATGGGACAGTCTTAAAGTATATAACAGAGAAATGTGGTTATTGTGGAATTTCAGAGGCATGTACATATATCTCCAGAATCACAAGATGAATTAAATTTCAGTCCGTCTTAACTGTAAAATATCTCAAATTAAATGAGACCGTGTGTTTAATCAAAATATCACACCTATAGAAAACGAAAAAAAATATTGGGGACAATGTGGCCGCATGACCCGATCTGTCAATTGTAATTTCTTTCTGCCATAATTAAACTTTCAAAGATTGCTTGCATTAAAACAAGAAAGATGACTGGTGTATAGTTTGGCCTAGGATTGGAATCAAAGCATTAGTTTACTTCAGCAAACTTCAGTGTGGTTTCAGAAAGTACGTCAAAAGCACGTCCATGCTGGTCATGGGTAATGGTTTGCTTTCTAAACGTTTATGGCCGCTTAAAGATCTCATTTATTTACCACTTGTTGTTAATGGCAATACGTATCTTCTCCACAGTTTAAGGTAGTGGCTAACAGCTAGTGAAAACTGAAGTAGATAACAATATTTGAAGGAATTAAATGTATAGAATATCAAACTATGTCACATTAATTTTTCTTGATACATAATCTCGGAGAATCACTTTTGTTGATTACATGATTATAGAAACAGTTAATTCTAGAACTACCAATAAAATGGAACATTCAAGAAGCAAATCATATCTTGAAAATGTATACATTATATGCTCAACAGAATGACAGAAAAAGGTCCTAGTAGTAGCACCTGTTATTCAACATGAAACGACTGTAAGCGTATAGGACTTTTACATAATGGAACGAAACTTTTCTTTTCCACATCTTGTTTTGGACAATGATTTTCCAATAACAATTATCTGTGTTTGTTCTATGAATGATATATACATAAAAACATGCCTGATGTTACGTTTATTAGTTTACAGTATTTAAACACACACACACACACACATTATGCTTTGAGCGATGTCAACTCGGACAGCGTTAAGACAAATGGACATTGCTTACTCAAAGCGATATTTATTGGTTCAAGTTTTAGAAAGGTCAAGGAGACTCCCGGGTCGTTATTTGAGCAAGAGAGATCACTCTGACTGTTTTGCATTTCGGAAAAAACGTAAGGAATGAGAGGAATTGTTTAGGTACATGTTTTATGAGAGTGTGACAAAGGAACGTGGTCCTTTGTCCTGCGTTTACATCATCACACTCAACACTTTTTAAATTGATATTTTCCTTTCTCTTCCTCACAAGAGGTTTTTAACTTCGCTTGATTTAATCTTTCCTTAAGTTGTGAATTTATATGACCCAAGATACTTGGGCAAAGAAAACAAATTTTACAATTTCCTGAAAGTGTTGAGCAAGCGACTGTTGCACGAGAGAACTGCTCTTACAGAATGGTTGTATTTTAACAAAGGGTTTAACAAGTGTTGTGTATGTAAGACAAACAGCAACTATATATTAGTAGTGGAAAGTAACAGACCAAAGAAACCCAAGGAGTACTGGGCTGACACCGAACTCCTTGTATCTAACAATTATAAATTTAAAGGTCCAGCAAATTAGCTCTAAGAGAAGGCAGCGCAGATATGTGTTGTTAGATATTTGCGACATTGGAATGAAACTGAACAAAAGAAAAACAAAAACAAAAATCTAATAACTTTTCAGCCCACCTTGAGCGTGGGAAAGAATGATAAAGCTACTTCACATCAATGGGCCTACCCGACAGTAGACAATTGGTTTGTCACAGTTCTGGATACTTAGGACCTGCAGCTTTATCATAAACTTGCCAGCCAGTTAAGGCACCAGGTATACAGCATTAAGTGTGGTTGTTAGTTTGTAAAGGGCTTTCGTTTTCCAGGAATGCAAAAGCAGTACTGATTTCAACTAAATGTCCCATACCTTTGATCATTCAAATTCAGCACGATGAATGTATGTTAAAGTGCTGTATAATATATAGGAATTTTCTCATTAAAAATGTCTTTTTTTGTGCACCGAATTATTGAATTCTGCACGGATCGCACCTTGGCAAGATTTCACATTTATATTAACCGATGTTTACATATTCATTTTAATTAATTTAATTTTATTTCGTTTTATATCTCTGCATCAAGAAAAGAATAACGAAATTGAATCAGACAGAAAAGAGTTCTTCTGGTTACCAGACTGATATTGAAACACATATATTCTGACAAAGGCAAAAGTCATCGAACTCCTGGTTACATCTAGAATGTTATGACATGAACACAATTTAATATTTTTTCCCACTTCTGGGTCATTGTAGTCTGTAATTGAATGAATAAAAGCTGATGTCTTGCTATCAAGATTTCCCTTTTTTTATCTTTGTTTTTTTTTATGGTTCTTTTATCTTATTGCGTCAGTTGTTTGTTGTCATTTGGAGCTGATCGAATGAGTCAATTTTGATTAGTCTCTGTCTAGGAGATAGTCCGAATCTTATGTATTGGAGATTTGGGCATTTTTAGTATCGATTATCTCTAGAAGAGATATCAAATTTCAGTCGGTTTTAACTATAAATATCTTGATTCAAATCAGATATTTTGTTAAAAATCAAAATATGACGATGACAAATACATATTTTAAAAAAGTACTGAGGACAATGTGACCTTATGAACACGTCTATTTGTTGTGATCTTTTCCTGCTGTAAAAAAAAAAAAAAAAAGAAATGTTGTTGTTGTTGTTGTTGTTGTTGTTGTCGTCGTTGTTGTTGTTGTTGTTGATGATGATGATGTTGTTTAAACAAAGACAGCTTGCATTAAAGTAAAATAGGAGGTGTTCATGTAGTTTCGCTTAGGACTGGAATCAAAGGGTTAGTATAATCCAGCAAACTGCAATGTGGTTTCAGAAATCACTCCAAAAGAACTCTCGTGCTGGTCAAGGGTTGCCGATAACTTTCTAACGTTTTTGCCATCTGTAGGATTTCATTTATTTATCACTCATTGCAATCGTAACAGGCATCTATAATGACATACAGTCGTTAAGATCAAATAAAAACCGAACTCGATGACAAAGTTTCATATTAATAAAGGATATCAAACTATGTCACATTTTTTTTTTCACAAATAATCTTGGAGAGTTACCTTTATGTTGAATCAAATAATAACAGAAAACTTTCTCATGAAAACTGATAATTTTACAAATGCCAACAAAATGGGACATTGGAGAACCAAATAAATCTTTGAAATTTATCTATTGCATGCTCTACCCAATAGCAGATAAGATCCTGGTGGAAATTCTTGTTCAACATGAAATGACTGTAAGTGGTGGTCTATAGGATTTTTCATAAACGAAATGAAACTTTTCTATTTTGCATCTTCTTTTGGATAGTTATTTTCCAACTACAAGAACAAACTCTTTGTTTTGGGCCTATGAATATTACCGGCATAACAGCATGTCTGAAGTTAGATTTAGAGGTTTCAGTGTTAATATATATACATACATATGTATATATGTATATGTATATATATATATATATATGTGTATATATATAAAAGGCAATATCTTACTTTGAATGATCTCACCCCCTCGACGTTCAGTCAAATAAACATTGCTCACTCAAAACGATATTTTACTGGTTCACATTTCAAAATGACCAGGAAAACTCCCCAGTCGATATCTGGGCAACAATGATCACTCGGATTGCTTTACATTCCGGAAAAGGCGTATGGAAAAAGATGAGTTACGAAAACAAATCGTTGAGAGAGAGCATATTGAGTTCGCAAACTTACATTTTTGTGTGTTTTTGTACAGCTGATATAACCACCACGACAGCAGGTTGAAAAGGTTAACAAACCCGTAACCGGGTTACTAAAGTTTATGTTTTGAAGCAGTGTGGCAGGGGGTCGTGGTACATTCCACAAGTTTGAAAATGAAAATTGTTCTTGCCTTCAGAGAAGGATTTTAATATATCTTGTTTTTATCGTTTGTCAGCTTGTGAGTTCATATGGTTCAAGACACAAAGAAAACGAGTTTTATAATCGGTTTAAAATGTTGAAGATGATGATGTAAACAGTGGGCAAAGGACACGACCTTCTGCATGTCACAGTATCATGTCAGAGGTTTTATTCCTAGGTAGGTAAAGTAAACATTCTGACAGTCATAGAGTCTGCACTGCGGCTTTTTTAATCAGCGGCGATACGCCTTAGTTTAGATGATATTTGATAAAGGCACTGTTGAGTTTCCCGAACTTTATTTTAGCCGATATTACCATGTTAAAGTAAGACTGGTCACGGTGCTGCGAACTGTGTGTTTTCTATTTCTTTTGATATTGTTGTTGTTGTAAGCATCTGTCCAAGAGAGAGAGAGAGAGAGACAGAGAGAGAGAGAGACAGAGAGAGAAGCAATATCAGCCAATTCATTAGCATACTGCATAGAATTTTTATAAACAATCCCATTAATTTGCATTTAATGTGCAAGCAAACCATTAGAATGATTAAAGGAATAAAGATCTCTGAGTGTTTATAACAGTTGTCCAACAAACAAAATAGTATCTATACGCCAAAAGAAAATTCGCATGTATTGATTTGACATCGCCGAAAGCAAAATGGTTTTCGAAATCTCTACTGATGTTTGTCAGATATCGTGTTATGAAGTTTCCCATTCTAGCCTAAGGTCACACTTGCTAATATTTAATTTGGACCTGGTTACCATACTATGCTATTGTTTCATAAGGTATTGATTGCCTAACATAACAGATAACGATCCTGCATGCTGAGAAGCTGACAACGTAAGTTAGTACTTTTCTTTTGGGCCTGTGATAGTAATAACAGATAGTAAAGGACATATAACCTGTACTGTACAGTAATTAAACCTTGTAAATTAGAAATCTGACTTATAACATACTTTTTTTTATTTTTGTTTTTTTCCCTTTTTTCTTGGGAGAGCAGAGAGGAGGTGGGGGGGGGGGGGCATATCTTTTTACGTACAGCATCATTTTCCCTTGAAATTCGAGTCTCCAATCAATGGCTGAATTCGGCCAAAACGCTGAGTGTCTATGGCGAGCTAGAATAATTCACCGCTCAGCCATGTCCCCTCACTCCTTCACAACCCCCTCCTCCAAACACACGCACCATCCTTAGCGTTCTCTTTCATACATACACACGCTGCCTCACATTTTCCATCTATCAATTTCTAAAGTTTCAGTGACAGTGGATTGACTTGTTCTAAACCTGTACATGCGAATTTTTGCCATAGTGCGGAGAAATGAACGTAAATTTTGTCCTTACAATTTTGCGCCCCTGCACAGCTGTGTTTGACTCATTTTTTTTTTGCCCGGGGAAATGAAAAGTCAATGCGTGTCAAGCAATATTTGACCGATCAGAATCAGTTATCATAATTAAATGACCTGCCAATCTTTAAAAATCAGTACCATATATTTCATTGTATTGTCGATAGATCTGTAAATCTCCACAATTTATGAGCCCACTGTTTCTGCAATGTGTTTCCACCTTTGGCTTACGCGTATTGCATATAGACAGAAATGGAAAAATAATGATAACAATGATTGATAATTGACTATTGTTACAAAGTTTATCGCAAAGTTCCTTTAAAAGGGGGAGCGGGCGGGGGGAGGGGCATGTTCTAAAATCAGGTATTTGCTCAAAATACTCGATTTTTGGATTTTTGTTTTCTTTTCAAAGCACTGCCTTTTCGGAATATAAAAATGATTTACATATATAATATGAAGGGTGCAAAAGAAAAATAGGGAATGTCAGTTTTTGACGTTTTGAGAAAACTGAAATTCAAATTATGAAGACTTCCGTAACTGTCCATGTGATCAGATTGCAGGCTAGGGTTATTTTCTAGTAAGAGTATCCAAAGTTTGATTGAAAGAAACCGGTAAAATATTTTTCCCTTAATCTGTGTTGATTTTGTACAACATGTCATAAATTGGCATTCCCTCTTTTTGCATTGCGGATTGTTCGCCTCAAGCACAGACAACTTAAGACAATTGAACATTGATGTATATTCACAGAAGCATAATTGTTCAATTCTGAGAGTTTTATTGACACATGACAGTGAATACACATACACACGCACACAGATGTCCATATTCACAAGTGCACAAACACAACAACGAACCCACGCACATACTGTCACACACACCCTCATCCACATACATGATACTCTTTCAAAATAATAACAATAAGGTAATAATAGCATGTAGTAACAGAACAGTTACAAGTATAAAAAGAGGACATGAGTTTATGATTCTTCCTCCTCCTCATGGCCAATGTCAGAGTTGTCTGCCAAGGTAGTCTGCCTGTCCTTTAGTTGCAAGATTGGGAAAAAAGTTCTGTGCACATTGTGTACAAGAACGTTTGAGATTTTGCAAGTCTTTATATTTTGCTGCTCCGATGAGCATTAGGGCTGTGTTAGAGGGCTGTATTCGGCTTGTCTATAACGCTTGCCTTTTCCGAGCAGGTTTTGTGATGACAACACTGCTCCAGGGCCATTCCAGCTCTCACGGTGTTGCATAAAGCGAGGGTGGTCTTTCGAGAACAAAACATCTCGCAGAGGCTGTGTTCTCTCAAGTCTAGATTTAATGATGCCAAACATTGACAGGAGGTCCTTGAAACAGATCTATGCTTTTATTCTATTAATTAGCAGATGATACTGGTGTGAATAACTTGCATTTCTACTTCATCTTTGCATGGCCGCCTTTTTTCACTTCCATCACAGTTGTTAAGGATGAAAGCAAGACGTCCTGTTCAACCTTTGACAGTCTGTTGGACCTGTCATAAAACCCTACTGTCTGTCTTCAAAACATTTTAAACACTTTAATCTGATGCAGTATCAAGGCTCGCCCATTTGATGAGTGGACAATCTGATTTAAAAAAAAAAATCCATTTGTTCTTTTCCTACCATTTAATTGGCTTTTTTTTTTCTTAGGGGGTGGGAGGGGGTGGGAAAGGGGGGGGGGGGGGGGGCTTTAGGGTGACTCGGCC
>JBCEWB010250945.1:0-13987 GCA_039654565.1 Peronia peronii
GAGTACAACCCTTTCTCCTACCATTGGCTCATTGCAAATAGCATATGTGAAGAAAGGGTGGAGTTAGGGAGGGATTAGAGGGAGACATTAGTCAGTAAGGTGGTCTGATGTGGGCCTGCACTGTGTCACTCCGAAATTGATAGTGCTTTACTAGTCCGCCGCGAGATGTGCAGCCTCGTAGAGAGATGCACGGAAAGATATGACGTCACATGTTAATGGCGCAGAGAGCTGGCGAAAGAAAACGCAGAACCACAAGCGTCTTATTTTGCAAAATAAACACATTAACAGTGATGTTTTTGCAAAAATAACACCGCTTACATGTTTTTGGCTACTAGAAGTTTATTATTTTACAACAAATAGTACAGGGTGTCCGTGACGTTGCACTACCCCTTTAAGTTACTTCTCAAAGTGATAGACCGTCTTGTTTCCTATGATCCATCTGTGATCAGCACATTATATCATGCTCTGACTAAGCTGGCCTTCCATTGGTTCACATGTTACAGCATGGGCTTGCTACCAGTGATGCAGTATTTTTTCACCTCACTACGCCTGTGCACAAAAAATGTTCACAGTGCTAAAACTATTAAGGTAGCCCCATTTATAAAGCAAATTTCTTGGGGCATCCTTGATGACATCCTGACAATCTTTCTCCATCTGTCCCAATCTTCCACAAGACTCAGTGTGGTAGTTAGATAGGAGACCAGTCCACCCTTTGAAATTATCCACCTGTTGTTTTTTTTACTGTCTTCCTTGTCTCCTTCATTTAGGTACTATGCTTGTATGATAGAATTTACAAGGCTTCGTTGATCTTGTGATATGACTATACCACCTGGGTTTCTACCTTAGGAATAAGAAGTCCTTGAGGAAAAAGAATAGAGTAATGTTTTTGTCTGTCTTTTAGGCACCCACAGACCAATCATGCTGAGATGATGCTGAATCAGATTTATCAAAAGCAAAACCGGAACCGCACCCGGCCTTGTATGCAGTGTCGTTGCGACATGTTCCGAGTGCTCAAGTATGACATCAACACAGCTATGGATGGCTCGAATCATACACAGCCATTGCTGTTGACACGCCATAATGTTGTACCCGGCATGTTCTTGGTAACTTGTCACTGACATTAGTTTTGTCTTGGTATGCTGTAAAAGAGGCATAGTAACATTTGTAGAGGTTCTCAGAGTTCATGGTTTCTACAACCTATATAATATATATATTATCACAAGGTTTCAAATATCATCTTTGAATTTGGTGAAAAAAATCATCGGAATATCAATTTTCATCACAAAATTATGAGCTTTTGAAGACTCTTGACAAAAAAATTCTGAAAATAACCCATGGCAAATTCACCATTTGAAGAAATTCACAAAGTGTATCTTAGTGGCTAAACATCAGATGAAGATGAAAATATAAAATCTGACCAAACTATGCCTATTCACTTTCCATCCCAATTTTCTCAGTCTGGTGACGTATGATTTACATTGAGGTTATCAAGGCTGATTTGTATGTTTTTCATCCTTTTTTTTGGAACTCTTCTGAAAGCGTCTGCTGTCCTCTCAAGCCTCCCTCTCCCTCTCATACCACTCTTCATTACTGTATAGCTTTCATTATTTAAATCATTATATTGTTGTCGTGACTAGACTGGCCCAGAAGTGGTGAGAAATTAATACATACTTATGGAATTAAAGTCAAACATAAACAGCAAATGTTTGAACTGAGTAATCTCTTCCAGATATATGCAGATGGACGTTTACTGTTCTGTGATCACATTTTCAATGGATATGGCAACACCAGGAAAGATTTCAAGAAACAAGTCATGAAATCTCGCCTAGACTACATCAATGGATTTTCTCTGCCTAGGGACTTCAGATTCAGGTGAGTTTTCTTTGTTCTTTAAGAAATGTTTCAAAGACACAGAGAAACAAATGTCTGACACACTTTTTTTTTACTTCCTTCATTAGTCATGGCAGCCTGAGTAAGGATTCAGCAATAGGGCTAGGGGACGATATTTTTGCTTCATTTTTTTTTTTGTATGTGTAGCACATTCAAAAACATCTGGATATTTTACTGATAATTATTTTTTTCATCCCTTTATCCATTACTCCATTTATTTTACAGTAAGTCTTTCCTTTTCTCAGTTACGTTTTACTTCTAAAAGCTCTAACCTTTCAGTCACCTGTGGAAAGCTGTGTCGGCTATCTCTCCTTCTCTCATTCACCATTAAATCAGTTCTTTTTATAACTCTTTCATTCATCCATTCATCTCCTACTTCACATTCTTTGCCTTCTCTGCTCTTGTACATCTAGTCCAGGCCAAGGCCCCCATGGACCCCGAGCCCCATGGGGAGGGGAGATAGGCGGGGCTGGAGTGGACCATTTTGGCAGTCCAGGAACTGCCTTGGCCCGAACATTGACTGACCTTGGCAGCCAGGATGGTTTGACTGATGCCCAGATGGAGAATATCAGGTGAGCAAGTCACTGTGTGGTCACATAAGCTAATCAGTTTGATTTTGCAGTTGTCAGGCCATGCAGCTGAGTTCTAGTGCCTTGATCTCTAAGCAAGTATTGCTTTTTGTCCCATTTCCTAACTCATCTTGGCATCCTCTGTCCTGTCATTTACACTTGGTGGAGTCTGAACACATATCTCATTCTTTATATCCAATCATAAACTCTTTACTGGAAACTTGAAGTTGACATTGAATTTATTTTTATTGATTCTTTGATTTTCTCTGAAATTTATAAGGAAATCCATTTCCAAGCTCAGATGTATTCAGTTTCACATTACACATGAAAATTATATGACTTCGCAGATAAAAATACTGTCCCCGCAGAATCTTTGCCAATATAAGTTAGAGTCTGACATTGAGGCATGGACAAAACTAAACTGACAGAAGCCTTGATACATGTTCATGCAATTAGCTACAGAAATACATTCTCAGAAAAATTACAAAAATTACAGATTACAAAAATCCTGAACCACCTGAAGATACGTCCAAAAAGAGGCAGCTCATGTGTGGTAGGATGTACAGATATGTCCAACTAGTCCAAAGGTCTGCTACCCACAAACCCATCCTTTTTTCTCTTTGATTCATCTTGTCGTGACCAGTCACCAGTGCTTCATATCCACATGCAGAATCTCTTTGATATTTGTAGTATGCTCATGATTGGCAGCAGATGACCTGGTGATGAGAGCCAAAATTAGGCTCTGTAACTTTGAACAACAGTCAATGCTTCTGATTGCCTGTGAGAAGGTACAGAATGGGTGTAGGTTGGCTCACTCACAGTGGGTGGGATTGAGTGTGGGTGGGGGTTAGTAGTGGTTGAAACTGAACATATCGCTGATGCTTAGCACAGGATTGCAAAATTGGTATAGCAAGTGAGGCATGTTAATATGAAAATTGCGTTGTTATGAAATAATCTTTCAAAATGGTCATTTTGTTGTGTAACTTGTCATTTTTAATACGAAATAAATTATGGGCTAATACAAAACCTACCATTACTGAGAAAGGTTTTCGCTTTTCTAATCGCACTTCTCTTTCATATTAAGGCGTAACCGAGACCATGCTCAGATGTCAGACCAATTTCTTGATACAAAGAAATCACATCTGAGCACATTAAGTCACCACAATATCTTGTACTGCACAGCACTATTACACAAAAGAAAGATAAAGCCTGAGGCGCAAATGTGTAGAAATTATGTCCTCTCCTCCGCCATTCACTCCTCACTCATTGCTCATGGCCCCAGTTGAGTATGACATACTGTGTGAGGATATGACATATTACAAGTGTATATGTGTGTATGTGAAACTGTTACAAGTCAAATCTGTTTTAAGTCAGAAAAACCAAAGTATCAGAGGATGGATTGGCCTTTGTTTTTTCAATATATACACTTGCAGACATTCAGTTGTCAGTGTTTCTTGAGAGCAGTATTGAGAAGTTGATAAATTTTCTTCAGTTTCTTACAGAAAACAATGAAGATCTATCAACATAATGCTTGAAATTGATTGTAAATGTAGTTTAGATTTAGACCTTGTAATGAATGATGAATTTATTGAAACCAAACATGTCAAAGCGTAAGAGAATAGATTTATCGCTTTATCAGTTCAAAAGGACACAGATGTTTAAAGCTGAGGTCTAATGAAAAGTCGAACATATGCAGAGGATATGACATTCCAAATTTGGCTTTGTCTACAATATTGAAAAACAGAGCTTCACTCAAATGGTTCCAACTCTTCCAGGGGAGGTACTATGTAATTAAACCATAGATATACTATTAAAATACTATAACAATGTGTCCATGAATTACACTTTATCCAAGGGTTGCGTTTTCTGTTTCAAAATAGCCTTTGAGGCAAAATGTTTTCCATTCCTGACAAATTTTATATGAACTGTTTTAGAGTGATGGAAACTTGAGAGACTTTTTTTTCTGCAATGAATTAAGACTTTTTTAGTCCAATGTGATGTCACAATCACTATTTTAGTTGGAAATATGGACAACCTCTAGACTTTAAGACAAAAAAAGAAAGAAGTCCAACTTTTCTTCAGTAATTATGCCTGGAGGATAAGCCTCAAACTACAGTGGCCAGAAAAGCTCCAGAACAAAGAGTTCTGGGAGTGAGCCCACCAGTTACCAGTAGAGGAAGAAACTGGAAAACAAGATGGATGGGAGAGGATCCAACTGACAAGCCAATATAGATGTACCATCTGACAACATTGGATTAGATTCTGCATTGAGAAAAGTTATAGGATATGCCAAGGATCTTCTGGAGGATGTTTTAGGATATTGATGTGAGGAGAACAGCTACTCATGGAATGAAATGGTAAATTTGTCTCAAAATCAGACTGTTTGGAGGTCTTTGGTTAATGGCCTTTACCTTGGAAAGGTGATGGATCAAAGATAATAAGGCGCAGCAAGAATGGAGCCTGACTAAAAAATACCAGAGTTGGTTTGTGATGCCACAGACTTTACATTTGTAACTATATGCCACTGCCACTGACTATTATCCAGTTCCTGAGAATTTCATTTTCCTTTGCCTCTGTAAACTATGAATCTGTGATTGCAAAGCTAAACCAGATTATGTCAAAAATTTGTTAAACTTTATTGTTTCTCCATTTTTCCCAAGAGTTCTGACAAAAGCAACATTATATACTTATAAGTTCCTGACAATCAGGAATAGAAACACCTTTTGAATTAATTCTTTTGTGTGCATAGCCATTTTTCTTTATTACTGGTAGTAGCTTGTGATATCATTAAGAGTTCAAAACTATTGAAAAATCACTTTAATTAAATGGGTTCAGATTATTCTTGTCATCTTATTTAAAATTTGACTTAATATGTGCTGTGCGGAAATGTCAGTTAGAAATGATGTATTGCATGTTTCAAATTGTAACAAATTTGGTAACACCTCTCAGATGCAAGATGACTCCATCTGCCACCAACAATAAAAAGCTGTCTTTATCGATGGTGCCTTCTTGTCCAACCCTCTCCTCATAACTTCTCACAAAGTGCAAGATCAACCTGGCAAAGTTTTCCATTGTGTGTGACAGTGTCTTATGTTATTGATCTGTTTGACCACTGTGTTCACTGGCTGCTCTGTCAGATCAGCACACAACAAGGTGTCGCTTATAGAATGCACGGGACGTTTGTGTGTGGAAGAAATCATAGTCATATATTATGCTGCAAGCAAAACGTTAACATTGATAATAATAAGAAAAAACTTGGACAATGGGGATTGTTGTTTTTACCGGTCCACTTATTTCCTTCACTGGACACAGTGCACTGTTGACCAAATGCTATAAAGGAGGACAAAAATCACTTCTTGTCTGTTTGTTTTTGAAATATTGATCACAGAAACTTATTGTTGCAAGAAAAAAATATTTTCCTTGCAGGCTTTCATAGCCTGCCTTTCAAGCATAAAACATAAAAGTGACTTTAATATTCTCTTCTAAGTTTGTTCAGCAGTACATGGGTGAAGCAAAATAAAGTAATTACTAAATTAGGCTAGATAAAAACAATCTCCATTAAGACCTCTGACAGAATGAAGATAGTGGGATGGAAAGGTAGACAAGCCCACCAGACCATGAAATTTGAAGAGCCTTGATTAAAAAGTGTGTTTTTGCCATGCACAATGTTTCCACATTCATCATTTCTGATCACGTAACTGAGTTTAATGAAAGATCTCAAAAATAGGCAAACAAATAATTAATGAAAAATTTGGTACTGTATTTATTTTTTAATTATTGTGCCTCATTAAACTTTTGATAACATGACATCTGTGTGTTATAGAAAATGTGGAAATTTGTAGAGATAGTGATAGACAAGGATCACAAATAGACTCACAGTTGATGAGAGTTCAAGAGGAGTAGAGGATCTAAACTGAGGTGTAGTCTACTTATTGGTGAAGGAAGTACCATCTGTTTAGATTCTCTGTCTTTCTCTCCTGTATCAAAGTTTATGGAATGGCAAGAGAGTTTGTAAACAGTGATAATAGATAGACCATGACAAGAGTATAACACCAGTCATGTTAAGTGTTTGCACACCATTGATGTGTAAGATTACACAAAGTCTGCTTGTGCCTTAAACTTGGTTTTTGAACATCAATGGTTTCCCTAAGTCAGCAACACCATACATGTAATTCCTTTGACAGTTATGCATGAAAGACAACTGAGCCTACATAGAATCTAATATAATGGAGTTGATTTCTAAGCATGTCCCTCATTTCATAAAGTATCAAGGAGTGATAACAAGCAGAGAATTGTGTATGACTATGAGAGGAAGATAACCATCATTATTTATATGACATTTTATAATTTTTTTTATTATTATTATTGGAACCCTATGAGGTATAGAAAGGAAGCTGTTTGTAATAACAGTTTAAATGATTATTAATTCTTGAATAACAAACAAACAAGTTTTAATTTAAATGAAATCATTGTCAGGAAACTGTTTGAAACTATGGCGGAAGGAATAACTATTACTTTGGTATATTTTAGTGAGTTCCTAGATCCTTGTGAGATAATGAAAGAATATCGTAATAAAATAATTAAATTCTGTGCTCTCCAACACTGACACAAAAACAGAGCTGTTTGTGAGTGTATTGGTCAGCTTTTGGAGCTGCAAGAAATTCCAGCAGACAAGGACAGGTTGCATTAAAATTTCTCAAGCTTTTTTATCAGGCTGTAGTTATTGCCCTCACTCATCCCCTTCTCTTCTTTTTTAGCTCGTGAGTTCATATTTGCTTTATAGTGCAGATATACCACAATACAAGTCCTTCAAGATGTTAGTTTTATTCATCTTTGATTTTATTTGAGTCACTGCTTTTAACAAAAAATACATTTGTCTACATTTGTAACCAAACTAACAGAATAATTGCATACAGCCAGTTTTATTCTTCTTTGATTTTATCTGGCTCATTACTTTTGTTTTTAAATTAATTTTTATACATTTGTAACCAGAATAGAAGATTAGTCAGTTTTATTCACTTTGATCATATTTGGGTCACAACATGTTTTAAGATTTTTGTTTTAATTTTTTTTTTTAAACTTACAACTGAAATAGAATAATAATTGAATATTTTGTTCAGTTCTAAATTTGCTGTATATTGTGCACATTACTTTGTTATTCTATGTTAGGTAGTTAAAACAGTTGTCTCTTCTGGCTGTCTTTACCAGTAGCAATTTCATGAAAGTAGAGTAATTTTATTTGATAAGGATACACATGTAGGAGACTTTGCTGGTAATAGTATCTTTACAGATAACATGATGAAGGAAACAAATAAAATGAAACCATTTGAAGAGAAACAACTGATGACACATTGAGATTTTAGAAAACAGGCATTTGGGCCTAAATTGGAAATCAGTTTCACAGAGCACACCATAAACTTAGCTCCTTGGGAAATATTAGGTAATAACTTTGATTGTGTCATTTTTTTTTCATTCTAATTTGATTATAATGTAATGAGAACAAACAGATGAAACTTTAGGAATGACAGAGTCTATAGCCAGCAAAATGAACATGGTTAAAGTACATCAATAAAATACCAAGAAAACGTTATTGCAAACCAATTAATGATGCATGAAAAAAATTTCATTTAGGAGTGATACCAAGGCCATTAATGTTTTCTTTCACAGAGATACATCTAACTGAAATCAGTTTCAAGAATAGTCTCTTGTGAATATTCCTTTTTGATAGTTGTATCAGTATTATAGAGAACTTGAAATATAGTATATAAAATTGTTCAGATTCGCTCAGTGTTGTTACCCTGTTGTTTTTCTGTGGGAAAGGGAGAGGGGAGTTTTGTTTGTTTGTTTGTTTTTTTGGGGGGGAAGGTATTGCTAGTTGTTGTTTGTTTTTGACTATGCCTATAGTCAGTGCTGTTGTGATGTACATGTAATCAAATCTTTTGTTTGGTTATGGATAAAGACATGTGAATGTCTTGCTCTAAGGCAGGATCAATAAAGGGGCTATGTCATTGTGTTTAATTTAATTCTTATTGCCACTTGCATTGGCCATGCTATAAACATTTGGGCATCAGTTTGTCCTACTTTCACTACAACGTTCTGATTTGCAGCTTCTCTCTCTGTAATAATTTGTGAAGGAGCAATGAATAGAATGTATATTATCATAGGCTGAAGGAAAACATGCATAAAGCTGATTTTTAAATCAAACTGAAATAAAGCAAGTGTTGAAAACCAATAAAAGACTGAAAGTGGCAGGAAGTTGCAACACCAAAAGAATTACATTTACATCCATGGATCTTAAATGTCAAGGCAAAGTTTGCAATATACATGTATGTTTATGTATAGAGCAGCTATTGCATTGAGAGCCATTGGTTCATTCTTACATTTGAAGTGTTCCAAAGATCTTTTTCTCTGACAGCAACATAGGTAGCCTTTGCCACTGTCTAGAATGACCTGATAGTCATAAGATATCTGCTGATATAGAACTTAAGTGCACGCTCTTCGATGTTCTAAACAGGTACATATATTAGTTTAGCATCCACGGAACAAATGCTGTGCTTCTCCTCTTGTAAGCCTTTTGCTAAGATAAGCTTATCAGAAGCAGCTTCAATAGGACAGCTAGAGCATGAAATACATAAAACACTACAGTCAAAGCTGTCAGAGAGCAATAATGCTCCAACAGCAGACAAAAGAGATTTGTGGTGACCATGATCTTTGTTGTCCATTCATGCAGTCCTGCAGTCACTATCAGTATTATTGAAAAAGTTGGCTAACATCCTTGTAAGATTTAAAGTTCATCAGAGGATATGGAACAAATCAGCAAGAATATTATAATAGATTAAATTTTCAAGAAACTTCATGTTTTGGAAAGGTGGCTTTGTGCCAGGTATTTACAGTAGGCCTACTTCTGGCTTAAATTATTACCTGTGATTTCCTCATCAGTCTCTTTGATCCTGGGCATATCATTATTTGAAACATGTTTTGCCAATTTATGATATTAACATTGTAATGGCAGATGTACTTTGCTTAATATAGCTGACTCTTTCCATCAATCTCCAACTACATGTTTGTAAATCTGCATATGATTTTAAATCTGCACATGATTGTAAATCTGCATCAGTTTTGGTAGCGAAGAACGGTATATGCAGGTACTGTTGGATGCATGCTGTTGTTGGAGACATGTCAGCAAATAATAGGAATGGAAATTGTGTTAGTGTTATATTTCTTCCATAGGTTTCTTTTTCTGTTTGCTTCAGTGTAAACTTTCATTTTGACCTATTTCACCTTAAATGAAAACACACAAGGTTTTGTCTTTTTTTTCCCTGATTAGGCCTATTTCAATTTCTTTAATTGAAAAGTGAATAGGAAAGTCAAGTATTCAAACAATATGTGTAAGTTTATGTAGGATATAGCTTCAATTTTTACTGAGCAATAAAAAATGCTCAAAAATACAAATAGGCATATTTTAATGTAAGTTGATTTGTGCTCATTAGTGTATTTCTATTATATGGACAACAAGTAGTAAGCAAGAACCCGGAGATCTAAATGAGCATAATTATGCAGGAAGACAGGAGAGAGATGGAGGAGGGGGGAGGATATTATTGAATGCATTACATGTATGAATTTTTAAAAAAAAAAAAAAAAAAGGGTGCGAAAGATGGTGTATCAAGAAACTCAGAAAATGAAGAGAAAGCAGAAAGTAAAGAACTAAAAGACAATAAGATGCATTATGAGACAAGTAATTTTTAAGTATGGCTCGTAAGAGGAATGAGGGACAGGATATTTACAAGAGATTTCAAAGTAGTTGTTATGAAGAAGTTTCTGCTGGATATTATTAATTTGAAAAGTGTTTATTGTTAGATCCTAACATTCAGTTTATTTTCAAGAAGCTGAAGTCTATGTAGACAACTTAGAATGTTTATATCTAGTGTATTGGAATCCTTGTTTATAAAGAATGGGACATAAGTCTTTTTCATTAAATAGAAGAGGTTTTTTAAGTTTCAAAACAATAGAGGTGGAGATACATTGTTTGAAAATTTGATTTTAAAATTTTTTTAGAGATGGAGACCCTTACTTTGAAAAAATTTCATGACAAAGTTTTAAAGTAAATTGTGTATCAGAAAGGACAAGAATTTGGGCAGACGATTTTGAATTGTCATTGTTTAGGAACAGATAATCTATTAAAGATTTCAAAGCACAAATTTTAAAAAAATATCAGAAGAATATTTAGAAGTCAGCAAATTTAAAGTATCCTGTGAAGAAGTATCAAATGGTCATGAAGAAGTACCCATTGATCATCAGGGCTGTGATAATTCAGTGTATGTCAGTTTGAACATGTTTCTTTTTATTCTAGCAGCTACCAGCAATGGTTTAACTTGATGTTTAAAGCAAAATTAACTACATGTAACTGTTATTTTGAATTTGAACTATTAAAAGAAAACAATAACTACATTTCAGTATTAAAGTTTGAACATCTTTTAATTAACAAAACCAAGTAATGACAATTATATTTGTCTAGCTTTACATATTTATTTAACAAACTAAATTTTAAAAGATAATAATAACTATTTGGCCGAAGATAATAACTGAGTACAACAAGAATTAAATGAATTATGGGAACACCAGTGCTATTAGAATTTGGCCAGTTAATCATCTGGATGAGACCTATTAAATTACAAAGAAACAACATTTACAAAGAAACAACTGATGATAGAAGTCATTCTTCAGACAGACATTAAGCAATTTATGCCCTGGTCAAATTAAATACTAACAGTGTTTTCCTGTGCCCAAGTTGGATTTTGAGAAAACGACAACTTTTCTCTTCCAGCTCTCGGATTCCAGAGTTACCTCCTATATTTCATCCATCTAGCAAGGTACTCCATCATTTTGTCATTTTCATAATTTTTGTTGTTAATTGTTATCATCAATTTTTTTTCCCAATCATGCCGGTGTTAGCATTCTTATTGTAACATCTGCTGTTAGGTTATTCATCTTGAATACAAAGGAATGAGTCAGATATTCCTATGTATAACTAAATTTTATTTTTTTCTTTCCAAAATCATTCTTGTATACTGAATTGATTTTTTTTATTTTATGGAAAACGGTTCAGTATTGCTGAAAGTCGTATACTGTCAACTTTCATAGGAAATAATATTATGTTCATATCTAGGGAAAATATCATTTTGAGGTGATGAATAGCTATGAGATCAATGAACATGAGAAAGGAGATCATTAAGTCTTTGAAAGTTTTCCTTAACCTGTGATCATACTGTGTGATTGAGACCTAGATGGCCGGCTGGACAACATCTTCTAACACTGATAAATACTGCTAGTAATTACGTTTAGTTAGGAAATGTTAATCGTTTTGACAAGATTTTGGAAGGATCACTATTTCCTTGTCCACAAATACAAGCAAGTATAACTTCCTGATAGGTCAGTTATTCTTGATAAGGCAGAGAATGGCAGTGAGACAGTGCTGATGGTTGGATAAAAAGAAAAAAAAAAAAGTGAACTCTTCTTGGGAAACAAACTCTCCATGTCAGTGTTTTTTCTACACTTATTTCTTCACTATTCCTTTTGTTGGTTTTGTTTTTGTTAGTTTCAGATGTTCCATCATTAATCAGATTTCATTGTCCTAACCAGTTTTCATTTTCATTACATTTTCAGGGGTATAAGAGTATGTGTGCCTCCTGGTCCCACATTGATGTGTCTGCTTTGTTTCATGGTGTACCTTTCGTACACACAAAACTCTTGTCTTTTTTTGTAATGAGAAAAAAGTGTTTTGTGTCACCCCTTTTCAATTAAAATCTACAGTGACATTTATCGTGGCATCCTACATGTTACAATCTTAATTTAATATTTATTTTCTTTTGTTTTAAATGAAACGTGATCACATTACTTCTAATGTGTTCGACATTCTTGCATGTGTACTATGTATCTGGAGAGCATTATAAATTAGCCTATCTTTTCTTCCCCCATAATATGCCAGTCACTAGAAATGGACTGGTCATTTGCGCATTGAAACGAACATTAAGCATAAAATAGGATATTCAAAAAATGTTACAAAGCGGAGAGAAAAAATATCATGATGAATGCCTAGGTTTCTACTGAGTGTTACTACCGGCTATTCTTACACTGCCTTTAGTAGAGCACTTGAGACTTTTCCAGTTCAGTCTACAAGTGCGAGCAAAGCCAGTGGATAGGGAAAGGAGTGCATCTAGAATTATACCCATACCAACCACACTGATTCTGAACAGAATTAGGTGCAACATGCAATAATGTGGCAGAAGATGGGTTTGAAGTCATCGGGCATAATATAATGTCTGTAGTGACTTTACTGTTTGCTCGCTCCTTCATAGCCCTAACTTTGGCAGCAAACTTACCTGTGGGATTTAGTTTGAGGGCTAAAAACAACGTAAATTTGTGCAAAGTACCTAAGAAATAGTCCATGTAGCTAAACTCTGATATAATTATTGTTATGGTAATCTCATCCAGGCAAATTTGCTTAAACCTTGAATTGACTGCACCAAGTTCATTACCCATCTGTCTGTCGAGGAATTCAAGCACAGACAGAAAAGTGAAATTTTCTTTGCCAGTTGTCCATAAATCAGTATTTAAGGTACTGCGTTTATTATATTTTAGACTCATAGAGAAAACAAACATCTTTTTCACTTGCAGTTTACTGGAGATAGCATGTCCTTCTTAGTAAGTGGTTTTAATAATTTCTCTGCATCTTTTACTGTTAACCTTTCACCCTATATTATGGTTTGATTTCATGATGTGACTTGACCATGTGATGTGAATAATCTTAATCTTTGTCAGTAAGTTATTTTATTTATTGAACAACAGCGCTTGACATCTCATTCAGTACGATTCTGTTGAAAGATGATTTCTTTTATTTGTTTCAAAAACAAATAAAAGTGATTCTGAATAGTGATTCTGAATTCCTCAGAGACATGTATGCAGGATGTGGCTTTATGGAACTCATGAAGATATTGGCAACCATTGCCACAGTCAGACAGGATGCTAAAATAGCTGAGATAGCCCTTTTGTAGGGCAGAAAAGCTTAAGAAAATCATAACTGTAACTGTTTCGAGTTAGAGCAGTAGATCTACATTTTATTGTCCAGTGTCCATCTTCATAATCTTCCTGCCCCACACATTCAATTCCCTTAAGATAGGGATTAGTCACTGAGAAAAAAAATGATAATATGCATGATGGCAAAGTAATTTGACCATTCACGGAAAATCTTGCAGTTAAAAGCCACAAGGAAAGTATTATTCACTTTTTTTGTGTTTTGGTCTTGTCCATGGTTTTATTGTGCAATCTTTTCTGTTCCAATTTACAAGACATAAAATTAAAGCTAAAATATTGTATGACAATTAACTTGCGTAGTCTTGATTGCACTAATATAATCTAGCTTTGGCATTGAATGTGAATGATTTATTATTTATTTACATACACAATGTTTTCTCTTTGGAAAATGATGGTTTTGCTACTTAGGGGGGGGGGGGGGGGGTGATATAATCTGT
>JBCEWB010251164.1:0-21907 GCA_039654565.1 Peronia peronii
GGGAGGGGGGGCGCAGTGGCTCTGTGGTTTGGGGTCTGCTTCAGGATGACAACAACTCACGGCGGTGAGGCCGGAATCGACTCGCGGGTCCTGCATCAGGGGCTGAAAGAGCACGAAGATCCAAAACCCGCAGTTTTTCAGTGACTCAACGATCCCCTGGCTTCTTCTGGATAGGGAAGCCCGTCGTCTAGCCTTCTCGGATATGGGCGAATATATGTCGCAGGTCCTGTGTGTACGTTAAGCACGCTAAAGAACCCTTGGCAGTTCAAAATCGATGAAACAATAGGCTGCGTACCGCAACCCGGCAAAATTTCCAAATTCCAAATTTCTACCCACAAAAATTCTCATCAAAATCAGGCAGCTACTTAAAAGCCGAGATGATCCTACTGTCTCAGGATTGAAAGACTTAAAAAAACGACAACACTTGAGATCTTGCTCACTGTATGCTGGCCACTGACTAGCAGTTGCTTGAGAACGACTTTCTCAGAATGCAATGACCAGGAGAAAAAAGTCAAGAATAGAAAACAGGGAGGATTGACCAATCAGACAACTTCGGAAGAAGAAACTAGCAGCACGAGATGGCGTTGGACATACAGAGAAACCAGTCATGCAGCTACTGCACCAGAGAGGTCTTAGCTTAGAACCGGCTCCAAAAGAGGGCAAGGGAGTGGACGATTCTTAAAGAGATGCTTGGACAACGACACAGGACGATGTCTCTACTTATGGACTTAAAATGATCAACTTGTCTCTGATCCCGACTGAGCAAACAAGTTTGGACCCTGGCATATAATATACTCTGGAACCTGTAACAACTGACCACAACAATTTTGTCGTTTCAAACGTCCAACAGTTGATATAACTGATATTTTTTGTGGCCACCTCCTGCGTGGTATCTGTCCTGGCGTGATGCAGGATTCATTCTGTGATTACTACAGGACCACCAAGATTTTGGACCAGTGTAAAATAATTCTCCAATTTGGTAGCAAAGGAGCTAGTTAAGCCTTTAGCCAATAACACTGACGAAAGCTTCGTCAAAGTGACCAGAGGTGACCATAATTTGTGTCACTGCACAGGCTAATGAAGGTATGCCACGGAGAGGATTAAAGAAAGAAAATAGATATGAATACAGAAGGCGAGGGATGGATGGATGAGTGCACAGACGAACAGATGGCTGGGTGGGTGCACGATTGAACAGACCACTGCGTGGATGGATGGATGGATGGATGGATCAAAGGATAGATGGATGGATGGATGGATGGATGGATGGATGGATGGTTGGATGGATGAATGGATGGATGGTTGGATGGATGAATGGATGGATGGATGGATGGATAGATGAATGGATGGACAGATGGATGGATGGATGGACGGATGGATGGATGGATGGATGGATGGATGGATGGATGGAGGGATGGAGGGAGAGATGGATGAGTGGACTAGAGACCCTGGGACTGCGGGAACAGCTTACGATAAAGAACTGGGACAAATGTACAGGTAATTTCCGTGAGCCACTTGTAAATGATTACATTCACACTCATGGTTAAACAGTGACCAGTATGACATAAAACATCAGACAAATACTCTGGACTTGTTTGTGCTTAAACACCAATTTTCATTCAAATCAAACGAATTCAAATGTATTTTAAAAAAATAGGAATAAAAAATGTGCCATAAACAGAGCGAAAATTCATGCAAAAATTGCGGTCATGCTGGGCAAATGTGCAGCCAGTGGTACAACTATGCAGAATTAACCAAATGATAATATGCCAAAAACGTTTTTAAAAAAATAGAGATCAAAGTTAAAGTTAAAATAATAATAATAATAAAAAGCTCCCCATTGAATGGGCAAATGTTACATCCCTATTTAAATCTTATGGTGAGATAGAAAGATGGGAAACATGAGCTCTGGGAAAAGAAGAAATAAAGAATGAAAGATAAGAAGAAAAAAACGATAAATTTGTCTCCTGACATATTTTGATCAGTTTGAGCAGAATGTTCAAAACCTGAAGTGATTAACTTTCGATATGACCCAGAAGAATGGACGAAAAAAAAAAATCACAAGTTCATGGGTGCAAACTAGAGGACTGGAGGGTCAGTGCGTCAGGGCGGGTGTTCGCGTCACCTATGTCCGCATCATGTCAGACTGCACCAATCTGAATCAGAATTGGTTGATTTCAATAGCTTTATGTCCAGAAGACATCAGCCAATTTTGGTACCAATTGGTGCAATCTGGCACAATTCACACTCCAGTGACGCAAGCACCTCTCTGACGCATTAACCCTCCAGTCCTATATGGGAAAGAGAAGTTTTCTTAGTCACGATAAAAGATGAAATACGACTTGATATTGTAGTGACACTCACGTTTGATGACCTTTCACTTAGTAAATACTTATTTAGAACTTATATAAGAGTTAATCCAATCACTGATTGAGTGAGTGATTCGCACTAGTTCGTTAACTACCACTACTCAAATTTCGAACAACAGAACAAACGAAATCTGTCCTGAGATCTCTTGGAGGGTTTTAGAATTGGCTTGTTGAGAGCAAACATTCACAGTGTCTTCATAGACTTTCGGGGCTGTCCAAAGGAACATTTGAAACTAGAAAACGTTGAAATTTTTCCACTGTCAGCTAGGCTATCAGCCATTTTTTAATCGCTGTTCTTGATAGCTTTTGATTTTTTTTTTCTGTGTTTGCTCTTTTTTCATTCGTTTTTTTCTCTCTCTCTCTCTCTCTCTTGCCAAATTTGCAACACGATTTCTCATACCTTATTGACTTTCTTCAATGCACTTGAAAACTACGAAAAATATGTTTAAAATGCAAAAATAAACATTTAAAAGATGAGCTAAAGGAGGAAAAAAAAAGGACACGGAGAGCAAGAGAGAGAGAAAGAGAGAGAGAGGGAGAGAGGGAGAGAGAGACAGCGAGAAAGACAGACTGACAGAAAGAGAGCGAGAGAAAAATTCGAGGTTCAGTGGGGCGGGGGGTGGGTGAGGGAGGAATAGAAGTCAGAAATAAGATAGATAAGGAAACAAAAAATAAGCGGAAAAGAAAAGACTGCTCGGCATGGCAATGATGATGGCAAGAGTTTCGAGCAAAATAGGGAATGAAGGACAGATTACCAGGTTTTCGTCCTAAAATTGCAGGATAAGATTTAAGGGCCTGACAAACAAGCAAATGAAAAAAAAATCAAAGTATCTCAAAAGTTCCCAACAAAAGTCCATTGATAACAATCCGTGTGAACGTCCATGCGAAAAACAGCATTCCAGATCTCTAAACATACAATGATGATTTCGTGCCAGGCAAAATGTAATTGGAGACAAATGTTTTCAAGAACGGATCCACAAAAATGGTGTCCGCTCATTGTTATAAAACACAGGGATAATCTCATGCACACAGGGAGAAAGTCAAACACACATGCTACGTGGCTGAGCGCTTACGCTTTACTTGGTGACAAGTAATAATGGCAAAGGTACACGACGTACAAACGGCACCTTCAACCTCAAATAAACGCCGACTTCGACAGGAAAAAAAAAACAAAAACCAAAACCCCAAAGTTTTGTGACCTGCACGTCTGAGCTTTTAACTCTCAAGTAAATGTAAGTTTCAGTGCAAGTCCTACTTTAATGCTCAACATACATGTTTTTAATTAACTGTATATAGAAGAACTGAATTGTTGTTTAGAGAAAGCAATGAAGCTCTGAAGATGTGAAAAAAAATGAAAGATCCAAAAAAAAAAAAAAAGTATAACATAGTAATGATAAATATACTCCCAAGTAGCAGCAGGAATGCCATGAACAGTAATAACAAAAATTATAGTGTCCTCGATTCCTTTGCACATTAGGCACGTGATACAGAGAGTGTCTATATTTGAAGTATAGCACATGTACAGAAGTCTCCTAAATATAGCTAGTTTTTAATCAGTTTTAGATAACAGCCTTTTATTCTATGTGTATAATAATAGTGCTTAGTAGACTACTGCAGTGTCTAAAGCAGAGATATATCACAGGAATGAGATACATGTAGAACAGGAATATTCTGGAAAATGAGAAGATAACTGGAAAAGCAAAGTGACCAAAACAAGACAAAAGTTGACTCCAGAGTGAGTTGAAAACAGAAAACAAAGAAACCGGAAACAGAACGCCAAAGTGGCAAAGCAAGCAAAGCCTCACTTACGACAAAATCCTGGCACAGCAGAACAAACATGACATGGCGCATTACTATGGGTGCAAGAAATAGGTGGTGCATAATCCTCGTTCCCCAAAAATGTCTGTACCGCTGAACTGGTCTGAAATCTGAACGTCTTGTTTTGCGTTACGATAAACAGTGCTCGCACAAAAAAATAACCTTTGGTTTGTTGGATATATGTTGATCTGATTGAATATTTGCTGAACGTTGAAGGCAGATTTTGATTTAGTCATAATTGTTCAATAAAATGGGGTCAGAATTTTATCTATACAAAATATGCTTCCATATTCAAACTCTAATGATTACATTATTCCCAACTTGCATGTTACCACAAAGGATCTTTGTTGTTTAGTTACTTACAGTGCGAAGAATTCAAGCCTTAAAGAACAGGATTTATAGCTCATAATGGATAAAAACACTTGCTTTGTTTATCTCTACACTCATATTGTGCTGTTATGGAGTATGTAAAATAGTTTTGTTGCCGCAATAGGCTGTCCTATTTAGAATCTGAACATGGTGCCTAGGAATAACTCGATAATACTATCATTAATGGAGCTACCTATTTGTTCATTATGAAAATCATAGTTGTTGACAGTTCTTGGACAGATATACTCGAGTCCTCATGGACGTACAACTACAGATCCTACTAAAGAACTCTCAAAGCAAAGTGTTGAACATTGACAGTAGTTGGAGACAAATTTGAAAGATGAGCAATGACGCGCCAGATTTCAGACCAGTAAGTGGTAAACTGTGGATCTCTTAAAATTAGTGTTGTACATTAAACTTGCATAAGGTGTGAACCTGATCCCAAAATATGTGTAAAATATGACAGGGAAATGTGTAGTATAATGTCTGAATAAATAGAGACTGACTGATTTAAGTGTTTGTGGATAAATAAGAAATATAAAGATGACTACAAGCAATAAAATATCCATCTCCAGACTTTCTGCAAATCACACAAAGCCAAGGATTACTCATAAGACCCAGATTCAACAATATCATGGAAATAATATTAATGACAACAGTAACAACAACACCAACAAGAAGAGTTCACTTCATCATTCTTATTGATATAAGTCGTATTTTCTAACGTCAACACGATCATTACATATTGCAACAATATCAACATGAATAACAATGAAATAAAGACAAACAGTAACCAAACAGAAAGTAGGCTATGTTGCAAGTCCGCCATAACTGAACACATGTGAACCAAATATTTAACATAGGCAGCTCTCTGAATAAGCCTGTCGGATGGTGAAAAGAAGTTGAACTGAAACTTAATTTTCACCACATTAACTTTTAGTGTTATACCCCTCAACCTTGAACAAAAATAACAACAACAAAACAAACAAACAAAAAGCAAAACGGCAATGGGATGTCTCAAATGAATCCAAATAAATTCTAGGATATAATTTTATAGCAGATATAACATGTTCTTTCATGTCATACATTTACCTCAAAATTGAAAGTTTTTTTTACCCTGTGACTGGTTTTTCCAGGGCTTTAAACATATATTTATTAATTTCCTCCACCTGTTCAGTGTTCATAACACCTTGAGAATTGTGCATAACTCGTCTGTAAAGACTGCAAAATCTTGCAAAGATCTCTGTTAGCTAAGGCAGAAACAGTTTTGAATGACCTCTCTTTCTCATTCTGTAATTATGGACACAAATAAGTTATCGCCAAATTCGACTAATTCAGTCATACCAAACGATGGTGTGGGGTTTATGTCCGACTTCCAAGGAATAACCGCGTCAAAGTTTAATTAAGAAATGCAAATGTCACCATAATGTATAACACTAATTATTTTAAAATCAACTCTGGGGAAAGTCACAAAGTATTAATTCTAGCAAGCACTTTTGTTAATTAGTTCTACATGGA
The DNA here is from genome assembly GCA_039654565.1 of Peronia peronii. Classification (NCBI taxonomy): domain Eukaryota; kingdom Metazoa; phylum Mollusca; class Gastropoda; order Systellommatophora; family Onchidiidae; genus Peronia; species Peronia peronii. The sequence goes on from JBCEWB010251164.1 coordinate 6,072, forward strand.
TAGTGAAATCTTAATATCACATGCATTTTTAACTAATTTTTCTACGAAAATTCCAATCGTGTTAATATTAATATTACTTATTCTGAATTTGTCTTTGCACACAAAAGAAACTTTTACTGCGCGTGCACGTTCATTACTATTATTATTACTATATTATTATTTATCCATTTTCAATGAAATCATTCCAACTGAAATTTTAACAGTGTATAAACTGTTACCTTTGCAGTTCTACTGTAAAGTTACAGTTACGAAATCTTAACAGTTGCACGCACCTTTCACTAAAACTATTTTCACATAGAACTCTTAAGTTTGAAATACTGAAAGCACATCCTGTAAGTGCAAGAACTGGAAACTAGTAAATAATATCAACACAAAACAAACCAATAAGCCTACAAATAAGCATGAATGAAAAATTCTACTCCTTGAGGTAAATGGTTTATCAAAGTTAAATATTTCCAGATATATACAACTTAGAAAACACAATATAAGATCTCTGTTAAAAAAAAAAAAAAAATAAATAAATAAAAAAAATGGCATGATAATAATGCATCAGCTGGGCAGCTGGCAAGCAAGCAACAGTTTCTGATTCCGTGCCATATGTTAGTAGTGTAAAGAAAAATTGGGGGTGGGGTGGGGGAGGGGCTGGAGATATCACTGTGTGAAGTCAGTGGGCTGTAAAGGGTGTGGTATGTGTGCTATAGTATACATGACAAAATGGTGTCTTTTAAAACAAGCCTAAACAGGTAAAAACTTCACTTAATTTCCAGACTCAAGGTTGCACTTGATGGTATGGAGTAGATGGGGAGGGGGGGGGGGGGGGGGGAAGGATCCCTGAGTGCCGAAATTTCCCAAGGTTAACGTTGTGTTTCTTCTCTTTCCCCAGTTTCCTTTAGGCCAACCCACTTTCTTTATGTCCCCGTAACCTAATGTCTTATGTTCTCAAGTTCTTCTAATCGCTCCGACATGCAGAATGTTTGTTTTCCAACAGACCTTTTTAACAACACTTCTATTTTTTCTGTTTATTTTTTTATTTATAAGTATATATATATATCTATATTTATTCTTTTAAATTAATAGGTAACTAACTGATTAATTAATAACCATAGTTTCCTGAGCTGATAAATTTATGTGAATAAAAATCTATTCACATTTCTATTTCCCTTACTACTCTATACAATTTAACAACAGCGCATTTTATTAATTTCAATAAAGTAAAAGAAATCAAGAAATTGTATGTCTGGCTGACAATGTGCAATCAAAGATAAACTACGGGCTGTATGATAATTTCAAACAGTGGTGTATGAAATGTGGCATGGAAATGTGCAGTCAGTATGGGGTAGACATAACAGTGACAAACATTGGCCAAAATTGTTAACACAAAAAGCACACTGCAAAAAATCTTAGCCAAATGAATTTTAGTACGTAAATGAATAAGAGAATGAATGAAGAAAATAAATAAACAAACAAAACAAACAATATATACATAAATAAGTAAATAAACAAATAAATGATTAAATAAATAAATAAACAAATAAAAAAATAATTCAATAAATTAAAAAGTTTATGGTGTATGAGTATTCTAATGAAACAATAGTAAAAACAATCGTGATGAGGTAAAAAAAAAAATGTTAAATAACTTTATTAAAATAAATGAAAACTGTGTGAACATATAACCTGTTCGACTCGGTCTTGATCGCCTTTCCCGCCCTAGAACACAAGGGGAGATAATCAACAGCTAGCTGAGATACTGATCATGACAAATCACAAATTCCAGTTTTTTTATGTCCTGAATTCACTTTTATCTTAGCTTGAGTGATCCAACAATGTGGCAGAAGTTACAGTTTGCAAAAATTTCATGCTGCTGTCCCTAATCTTGATTACAAAATTGGAAAATGAGTGGGCTACTGGTACAAACGTTAGAAAAAAAAAACCCAGCTGTACACCTAGGGGCAGTTTCTGTTAAGGCGGGGTTCACACCATCAAACTGGTTGTTAGATTGTTCTCATCTTCAAGCAGCAAACATACATATACGGCAGGCTTAACGATCAATGAAAACTGAAGCTGTTTTTGAACCCTTCCTTTTTTTGTGTGTGTAGAAGGAAAAAAAATTGTTTTCTTACAGGCCTGATTTATTCCTTTTGCCAGAACAAGCATTTTAATGAGGGAAAAATCTCTTAAAACATTTTGCTTGAAATGTACATCATAAGCATTTCTGAAAAGTTCATAGGGTAAGGAAAATGCTTCCATTCTAAGAAACATATCTGTATTTTTTAATGTTTTTTTGGTCCATGATTGACACTGCCAGGTTCAGTCCTTTGTGTTGTCAAGGGGAAGCAACGGCGCTGGCCAAAAAATAATCCCCACTGACATTGGGTGCTAGGCCAGGTATTAGGTGCGCCTGGGTGCTAAGCCTTATTTCTGCATAAAGTGGTAACTGATGGCATGCTTAAAAGCTTTCATTGTTTTGCCTGCTATTATGTGACACTGTGCACCCAGCCTAAATTTTGCATAAAGTGGTGACTGACTATTTACTGTGTCATTGTGAGATTATGGTTGAAAGCTTTCTATAGCATATTACTAACTACTATTTAATTTAAGAAAAGCTGTTTTAGTGTGTTTTATCCTGTTTGGATGAATTACCGGGTAATTTCAGCAAAATGAATTGGGTATAAAGAAGCCAAATGTACAGGGTTAACAAACAAAAGCTGCAGGTTGTAGATAAATACAAAACAGCAGAACTGAGGATACAAAGACCGTGATTTAGTAATAGATAGTTACATGGTAAGGGAGCACCTGGACATCAGACAAAAGAGAAATAAAAAAAAAACATTTAAAATAACGAAACTGAGGAAAATATTTTAAGATAAATATATGATTCTGGTATTTCTGTCACAGTGAGGTGTTTATCACTAGGATGAAAGAAAGTGCTTTTTCTATTTTGAGCAACTAATTTTGCTGCTAAGAAAGAAAAGTAATGTTGCAGTATAATTTGACTTGGATGTAAAAACAAACAAACAAACAAACAAAAAACCCACTGACACTACCACACAAAAATGTTTAAGAGTAACAGGTATATGAGTCAGAGGTACAAGATCTAAAAACACTAACATTCCAACAACAACAACAAAAAATCCACATATTTTCACAGTGCAAAATAAAATGATAAAAAAATAAATAAATACGATATTATACAATATATATATATATAACAATGAAGACAACAGTAATAATTCATAAACATCACAAAAATAAGTGCTAGAATTATCTCAGATTGATACTGCCTATTGCCTTTGGAAAACGGAATGCAAAAAAAACCACGAAGAAAAGTTCAATTTCCTAATGTCCAAGAATTATAAAAAATGTTTGATTTCCTGCAGTCTTGGAAAAGTTTCTACTTGCTCTCTAACATCTAAAGAAAACTGCAGAATACAAAGGAATTTCTGATTCATCAATCTGGCTTGAGCAAAATGAAGAAAACGTTGCTCACTCAAAATGCTGTCTAATTTGCAAATTTCAGAATGATCAGAAAGACTACCCAGAAGCTATTTGAGTAGGAGAAATCACTCTGATGTCTTCTCATTTTGAAAAACGCATAATACAGGAAAACAGCAGTCTACGAAAACTCTCTACAATGTCCCCAAATGTTCCTGTTTATCATTTCACAAAGCCGAAAGCTTAAAACAGGAACATTTGTTACATTATAATCCAGAGTAAATCTCAGGGACTACATGCTGTTATTTATACCAGTGACATTTACACGCGATTATACATGTATGTAAGAGACAGTTGTGGGGGCGCATGCTTGTAACATGTAACTTGCAACATATAATTAATTTAGTAGGTTTATGAGGGCTGGGAATTAGACTGCATGAATCACAGGTTCATACATGATTATATGCAGTAAATCCTCTCTTTTTCTGTTCATTCCAACTAAGATGAGGAATTTTAAAGTATTTTGAGCCCTCATCCTGAGTCATTTAAGAGTTAGGACTGACCAACCACAGGAACTTTGGTCATTTGAGGATATTGCATACATAGTTTGTGTGCCTACTCAGTACTAGTGGGTTCTTGTATATGTATGCATATGTGTGATGATGCTAGTTTATGTCTGATATTTATTTCTCTCCATACTGACACACTGATGTACACACTTCCTAAGGACAACCACATTATTATTCATATAGAAATAACGCCAGGCTCAACAGAGAAGGTAAACTACCTATAAGAAGTTGGGGAGTCTATGAGCTAATCACACCATGAGAACACTGAAAGCCACAAAAGCCACTGAACTCTTCTATCACAAATATCATCAGGGACAACACAAATCTAAATTTGCAATAAACCTCAGCTGCAAATACCACAGCTTAGACAATGCCACAGATATATGAATAATTAAAAAAAAAAGTTATGAAGATACATAGCGATGCATTCAAGAAGTAACCTGAAAGACCACATTATTACAATGCAAACGACATCTTTTGGATAAATGGAAAGCTTTCAGAATAAAATGTCATTTACTACCTAATGTACATATATGCAACATATGACTACCAAAAGACAATGTTCTAGCGTAAAATGATCTAACGTACATATATGCAACATATGACTACCAAAAGACAATGTTCTAGCGTAAAATGATCCTTCTGACAACATGAAAAATTTCAAAATAAAATGTCATTTGCTATGTAAAATACATAATAGTCCTAATCTACCTATACAGTGACTTCTAGTCACTAAAATAATAGCATATAACATATTTGGAAAAAACAAAAAAACAAAACAATAAAACTGCACTGCCACCAAGTTGATCACCAGAAAAGAAACAAAATATCAAATCAGTTAACAAAAAAACTGATGTGTGTATGAAGCCACAAAAGCACCACACTGTAAATAATGTAATGCAAAATATTTCCTGGGGTGTTTCTGTCACAACAATGAAAGAATAGACTGACAATAAAGCAGAGTTATGTGCAAAATTTCACTGGAGATCCTGACTCATTGATAATGATGAACAAGGGTATTGGGTGCAGTTTGTCTTGGCAAAGACCCTATAGTATTCGTGGATAAAAATTGTTCGTGGATACCATAGGGTTTTAATTTCAAACTGTGCCTGAGATCCCATTAGATTTTCAGTCAAACAACTTCGGCGATCTTCCTCTTCTAATCCCGTTAGGATTGACTGACTAAGTCAAATTATAATGCATGAAAATTCTTTTGTTCAATGAGGATTTGAGGCAAATCAGAGGACTTCTCTAGCTATCCTCTTCATTGTATATCAATTCTGACTACAGTCTACTATCAGACATACATAAGCCCATTAATGGGAACTGCTTTTCATCAGCCAAACAATCTCCCTTTGCCACACACAAGGGCTGTTGAAGGAGTATATATTAAAGGAAAAGAAAATCACCTTTTTGACCTTTTGCTTGAAATACACGTCCTTATGATGAAAACATCTAAAAATTTCACAGTGTGTGGGAAATGCTTTCTTCTTATCGCAATAATTTTGTCAAGTTTTTCATGTCATATAACAAAAAATAAAATGATTTCCTCCCCCCCCCCCCTCCCTTTTTTTTTCAAACAATACTTGCTTCCCTGTGTCCCTGGAAGAGATGGGTAACTGATTTCATGAAAAATGATTCCCACTGGTAAATTTTCTCTTCAATCCAAGACTACCAGACTTTTCTCATGAGATCAACTGTCTGCCCCAAATTACTAGAGCTGTGCCTCCTTCCATAGTGAAATGGCTTGACAAAAAAAATCAAATGCACCAACCAACTAAGATTTAGAATCAAATCAAATGTACCATTTCTCCAGCACTAAGAGACTGTTCTAGCCTACACAGCTCTACTGGTCCAAAGCCTCGGCAAATCAAAACTGCAGGACAAAGCCTGAATTATCTGATGAAAAAAAGCATAGCATTCAACAACTTAGCACCTACCTCGGCGTTGTAAAATTTGGTCTTCACATCCAACGGTTTCAGTACCTGACAAGGACAAAATGGGTGAATCTATGACGTTTCATCACTAAAGAGCACTGATCCTCTTAGACTATCATTACTTAGTCTAATGATAAGTAATTATTACCATGTACATATCCTCTTGGTAATTACAACAACAACAGCGAAACAAAAATCAGCAAAATCAGATGCTAAATAAATCCATTTGTTGATAATATTTTTCACAGATCTGGAGTTTACCTATGAATTTGCAGTCAAAATCCTCATTATAAGCTAACATATTGGCAGTTTTTTCCCTCAAAATTTAATTCACATTTTCAAAATTTGAAAACTGTTTGAACCAATAAGCAAAGATATCTGATAGCCTTTATATTTGCATAAAGCTACAAATAGCCAGCTATCAATGTGAATTTTAATTATTTTTTTTTATTCCGAGAGTTTCTAAAATTAAGTCTCCAGGGTGATTTGGGTAATTGATACATGCACTATCTTTTATGAGCTACATCTTTAAACCTCAATGTATTATCAACACCTGGATTTCAAACTGTTTGCTTTCAAATGCTACGAAGTATCTGCAGTTAGGAAACCAAACCTAAGCCCATTATGAAACAGTTGAGAGAACAGGATGGTATACTATAATAAATTTAGGATGGACAAAATTACTAATGAATCTGAAAGCTTTCTGATAAATTTTATTTTTTATATATTTAAGTTATTTACCCTTAGTAATGTTAATATATTATTAATTAGTTAATTTGACCTACACCGTTCGAAGAGTTCATGTTCTATCCAGTTAATTCGATAAAGGGAAACAGGGACATAACTCTACCTGAAATTTAAAAAACTTCCTAAACTGCATTCTCTCCCCTGAGGTAAGCATGTAACTGACAGCACAAACCAATCTGAAAGGCAAACAAAATTCATGAACGTCAGTGAAACAAGAGACCTAATAGTTACACGATTATGTATCATGACATCCAACCATACATTCATTAGTGGAAACAAGATACAATGACAAATGAGATTTTCAATGAAACTTATCTATACTATAAATCCACAACAAAACCTATAAAAGACTTATGGACTCGAAAACTGTTGAATGTATCAATTTAAAATTTGGCACTCAACATTGTTGCACTAAGATCTGTGTTTCTACTTATATAAAGCCGAAAAAAACATTCTATATTTGATGTTATTCTCAAAAGGCGATAATACTGAATTTGTGAATTCGCAGAGTGTTTGGTTCAAAACACCAAACGTTTTCTTTGAGTAACATTCAGTTTAATCACCCAAAATATAAACATCAAGGTGCGCATACTTGCTCTATACTTGAAGTCACAAGGTAGTATTGGTTTGACCTTTGTATAAAAAAATCTCCCACGAAGGCCATGGATTCTTTTCTAGTCTATAAAATGACAACAAACTGATCTTGAATGTTCAAATGGATTTTGCTTTACCATCCATACAGAACATGAATATGTAAGGGAAAATTCAGATGGATATCATTATAATTTTATTTCAGCTTACAAAAGCTGCACGGGGAAAGCATATTTTAAACTTCTCTAGATGATTTCAAAAGTAAAAACAGAATGATATTTTGACTGGATAAACAATAGATTTTGGGGAAATATCCACACTTTAGAAGTAAAAACTGTTCATGCATACCATTTCACAAAGAGCATTGTTTCTGACCAGCCGTATCACATCCCTTGCCAAACTCAACAGATCGTGGGCACAGTTCTCTGTTGCGCTATCTCCATTTTTCGCATTTTGTGAAAACTGATGTTTCAGTTTTATGTTTAGCAACTGCACTTGCACATAGGAGATAGGACAAAGTGATTTTCAAAATCTACTTCTTTGGGTGAGTGATCGGTTAAATAATTACATTATAAGGTAGATTTATTATCCCTCTTCATATGACATATATATCTCCAAATACCCCAAAAGTGGAGATAGTGCAAACAAAGAACTGAGCTCGCAGGATGTTGAACAACCAGTGTAAAGAAGAAAAAACATCGCTGTTCCTATTGCCACTGGAAAAACTGATCACCAAAAATTTAGATAAAATTATTATGATCGGACAAAAATATTTTCCTCACACCATGAATATTTAGGAATTTTTCATGACGTGTGTTTCAGACAAAGAACGCAGAAGTGATTTTTTTTCTCTTCATCTTTACTGTGCTTGTTTCCCTTTGGGCCTGGCAAAGGGAAATAAATAAGGCTTGTCACCAACTGTTCTCATTCATACTTCATAAAAGTTTTATCACAATAGCCAGGAAGACTCCCCACATAGTGCATGGGCAAGGGCAGACACTCTGATTGCCTTGCTTTTTGAAATGATCTACAGAATCATCTTTGGATCGTGAAAACTGACAGAAGTCACTCCTCATATCGCATGCAGAGGAGACTATTCTTACAAGGAGCATTGACTGCTAAGGGGCTTTAAAAAAAAAAATTACCAGTATTATGTTTGTAGCCTTTCTATCCTAAGAACGTAGGATTATCTCAGTTTTAAGTACATGACCAATTTGATGAAAAGAATTTTTGTGGGCTTAAAATTGGAATTTGGAAAGTTTGCACGGACAATGACATCACACCCTATATCTCTATCTGATATTTCATTCCCAAAGGTTCTTTAAACATACCGATGAAACCTCCAAAATATATTTAACCATTATCTGAGAAGGTCAGACATCGGACTTCCCTAGCCAAGAATCCAAGGGACCTTTGAGTAACAGAAAACAATGTAGGCGGATTCTAATCTTTCCCCACCCTCTCCGTACGTTACGTTCTATAATACGTCTTTCAACCTCCTAGTGGAGGTTATCTCGATGTATCCGTAGGTTTTGAATCTATGGCGCAAGTTTTTTGCCCATTTGTTTAATCTCTCTGCAGGAGCAGATATCTAACCTCTCTGCCACATACCCCCTAAAAGGAATCTTGACCATACAGAGACTTACATATGAGTTCCCAGCTCCTTGACCTCGTGGTGTATGACATCGTCAATGCTGTGGTCAGGCTGTAGCTCTGGGATGGGCTGAGAACTGACCGAGGACAGAGAGAGCCGCTGGGACCCCGTCTGGAGGTCAGCCTGTCGGCATTTCAGAAGCAAAGAGACATTTGACTTGTGAATATAAATTCATAGAAAAAACAAAAAAGATATTTTGTTTGAGTATGATGTAAATAGCAAATATACAAAAAAAAGAGACACTTTGTGAATACAGCTGGTGATCATACGAAACAGAAACACCTTGTCGATGGACATGCATATATATATATGTATACGTAGCAAATGTATATAAAGAGAGACTTCCCTTGACGATACAAATAAGTAAAAATATTATGCATATTGTTTTAACCAGTCCAGATTTTCAAAGTCAAAGATATTTCTATCATTATCGTAGCTATAAAAATTTACTTCCGAAAAAAAAAAAGATTTTACATTTTGCACTAAAAGCTTATGGAAAACTACTCACTGAAAAAAAATATTTGTTTCGAGCTCCATATACAACATTACCATATACAACATCTTAAACTAATAAACTGGTAGGGAACCTGTGCAAAATAAACAACAGTATATTTTATCTAATGAACTTATGAAGTTTAGCTACTCTCAGAAAGGTATCTTTTCTCAAAAGCACAAGTATTTGATTTAAAGATCAAAGATTAGATTTTAAGACTGCTCTCTGGATATCCAAGGAGTTATTTCAATCAGGTAAAAAAGAATAATGTCTCACTTAAAAATTTTACCTTTACAGGTGAGTTCCTACCTAGGTATACAATGGCTGGTTTTGTGTTCAAAATTACTGTTCAATTACATGTTCACAAAGACTAGTCCTTTATGAGAGAATGCTTACAAGTGTGCAGAGATTAAATTTATTTTTCCTTGAAGTATTACTCACCAAGCATACAAAAGGTATATTTAATACAAAAGAGTAATCCCTAGATTTATGAGGAGGCAATTCCATATGTGACATGGACAGACTGATAAATCAGAAGATTTTTCTCCTTGTAACCATTCATATCTTTGAAACCCATTATGACATAGCATATAAATTTGTTGTGCTAAAAATATTTCATATAGACCGGTATTACTGATATCATGGTTTTATGACCTTGAGTGTGATCTCCTTGCACAGTTGGCTACTGTCATTGTGCACACTGATATAGCTGGAGAACGTCTCACCCAGGAAGATATTGCTGAAAAAAAAAAAAAATATATGAGAGAAAGATGAATGAGATTTTATAAGATGACGTGACATAAGATGTGACAGTCGTATAATGTGAAACAGGATATGAGAGAAGAACAGATATGAGATGTGATGAGATAAGATGAACCATCAGATAAGACAGGATGAGATAAAAGGTGATAAAATGAACTGATAAGAAATAAGATTAAATGAGATTAGACAAGATGAGATGAGGTTATAAGATGAAGGAAAAGATGAGATGAAAAGTGATAGGATATAGGATGATCTAATCAGAAATAAGATGAGAATAGATCAGATGAAATAAGATGAGATAATTATATTATATAAGAGATTGCGGATCAAATGAGATAAGATGAAAAGTAATAAGATAGATGAATTGCTGAGACAAATGATCAAAAATAAATTTGATGAAATGATATTACGTAAGATGACAAGAAATGAACTGAGATGAGATGGCATAAGATGAGAAAGATGACAAGAGGCCAGATAAATGAAATGATACAATATAAAAAGTGATGATATGATACTGTGAGAGAGGAGACCATGTTTGATGAGAGTAGATGAGACCAGATAGATCTGAGATGAAATGATTAAAAATTAGATAAGATTATACTAACTTATTCTTATTGATTGAAATGAATTTTTTTTGTCCTGGAAAAGCATTCAGTGTTCCCGCCAGAAACGTTTGTTGAGTCTTTCTCTCACAATATATTCAGCATATTACAAAAGAGAGGGGGAAAGAGAGAGAGAGAAAGAAAAAATAAAGAAAAAAAAACAGAAAGAGAAAGACAAAATAAAAACTGAGAGAGACAGGACGGAAGGCTAAAGAAAGAAAGAAAAAAGGAAAGAAAGAAAGAAAGTAAAAGAAAGGAAGAAGAAAGAAATAGAGAAAACGAGGCAAAAGTTAAACAGTGAGAAAGAAAGAAAAAAGAAAAAAAGAAAGAATGGAAGGAAGAAGAAAAGAATGAATGAATGAAAGGAAGAATGAAACAGAAAGAAAGAATGAAAGAAAGAAAGAAACAATGAAAAGAAAGAACAGCAAGAAAACTATAAATAGAGATAAGAGAGCTCCTTGGTCTATGGATAATTCTCAGACAACTGGGTAAGACCAAAAATGTAAAGCTCGATCGTAGCACATCACAGACAATAGTTTTCAATATGTTAAGAATATATATATATATATTTCTTTTTTTTTTCCGCACTAATCATCTAAATGGGAACAGCCAAGATGAAATATGTATGCATATTTTCTGAATGGCTATTGCCTGCACGGATAACGATGAACACAACTGACGTAGATGAATGCCCGCTCAGACCAACTTTGGGGAAGATCGATGAAATAATGCCTGGACCCCTGTGTATTGGAAAGTAAACGGCAGCCGAAGAGGGGACGACTGAAATTTATCATCGGCAAAAATCAATGGAATGAAGGGAAGAGAACATTAAAATTTATCATGCAGTTTATGCGGACATAAAATAAGCCTAATATTGATGCTATGATGATGATGGTTGGTTTATTGCCTCTATTAAGGTACATGTAGTCACAAGCTGATGGCCTCTGTCATCTTAATTTCAAAAGTATAATGTCAGTAAAGGATGATGATATTGGCAATAATAATGGTAACGAATGCCTCCCTTCCCCCTCCCCCTCCTCTGCCCCAATACATACACCTGAGCACTGTATTTGAGGGCTCAATGGAAAAACTCGTGATGTCACATTTTGACACTTTTGAGAAGTCGAACTTTGTCACCGGCTTTGCGTGTTTACTGTTGATTACTACTATATCTGTAGAATCTGTTGTCAGTTCCAGTTTATCCATTTTTCTTCATTAAAAAAAAAAAAAGTATGATGATTTTACCAAAATAATTTGAAATATAACAATATTAATGTCTGATGTTCCAAAATTTCTGAAATGGACATCACGAGTTTTTCCATTGAACCCTTCATTTTTGTCCCCCCCCCCCTCCCTCCACCACCCAACCACTCTATTTTTCAGTCTACTTCCTCTGATTCCCTCCCCTCCCCCACCCCTCTCTCTACCAAACCCCTCTCCCCATCCACAAAAGGGATTCTACCTTTGAGCACCGATCCAGTGATAAAGAGTCCCATAGACATACTAGTAGATTGTTGGGCCTATGTCTATGGTCCCAAGTCACCACCAGACAACCCCCGCTAGACCTGACATTCCGGCCTGCAGTAGAAGTGTAGGATTACAATAATATTCTGATATCCTCCGTGTCCGATGTCTTTAATCCTTGTCTTTCTCTTTTTTTCCTCCTTCTTCTTTCTCTCTTTCCATTACTCCCTCTCTTCCTTCCTTCCTTCTCCAGTTTCTTCCCCCTCCCATAATTCTTTCCTTTTTTTCTTTTCGTTTGTTCCTTCCTTGTTTCCATCATTCCTTCCTCCCTCCTTCCTTTCCTCCCTTCTTTCTGAAATTCCTTCTTTCCATTCTTCCACAATAGTTCTTTCCATTCATAATTCCTCCGTCTGTCCGTCTCTTTCCTTCCCTACTTTTCCCCCCATTCCTTCCATTTTCCCCTTCCTTCCTTCCTCCTATCCCCATTCCTTCATCCCCTTCCTTCCTTCTTTCCCATTCCTTTCTTTTCCCTTCCTTCCTTCTTTCTCCCATTCCTTCCTTTCCCCTTCCTTCTTTCTCCCATTCCTTCCTTTCTTCCTTCTTTCCCCATTCCTTCCTTTTCCCCCTTCTTTTCTTCTTTCCCCATTCCTTTCTTTTTCCCTTCCTTCCTTCTTTCTCCCATTCCTTCCTTTGTTCCCTCCCTTCCTTCCCCATTCCGCTCTTTTCCCCTTTCCTTCCTGCCTTCTTTCTCCCATTCCTTCCTTTTCCCCTTTCCTTCCTTTCTTCTTTCCCCATTCCTTTCTTTTTCCATTCCTTCCTTCTTTCTCCCATTCCTTCCCTTCCCCCTTCCTTCTTTCTCCCTTTCCTTCCTTTCCTCCTTCTTTCCCTATTCCTTTCCTTTTCCTTCCTTCCTTCCCTTCTCTCAATCCTTCCTTTTCCCCCTTCCTTCTTGCCCCATTCCTTCCTTTTCCCCTTCCTTCCTTCTTTCCTTTTTTCTTTCCTTCTTCCTTTCTTTTTTCCTTCACGATTCTTTTTTCCTTCCTCCTTCTTTCCTTCCTTCCTCCACTACCATAGTTGTAAATGCAGGATAATAATGTTCTGACATTTGTGTGACCTGTCACCAACCATTATCACCCCTGCTCTAATATTGATGATGTGCGCCCGCCAGTGTGTCGGCCAGCCTGTCTCTGTGGATTCACCCCTACCTCTATCCATCCATCCATCCATCCGATGAACTATTGGCTCACTGCCCATCTGATATCCATAAATTCCCGTTCTTCTCCCTTGCTAATCATTTCATCTTACATTTACATATTCGTGCCTTCTATCCCTCTTTCTGCCTGATTACTAATCCGTCCATCCATCCATCCATCCATCCATCCATCCATCCACCCATCCGTCTATTCGTCCGCCCGACCGTCTGCCTGTCCGCCCATCTTTTTCTTTCCCCTTCTCTGAAGCCTTTCAATCCTAAGAAAGTAGGATTATCTCGGCTCTAAATGGCTGCCTGTTTTTGTTGGGAATTTCTGTGGGTAGAAACTTTGAATTTGGAAATTTTGCCCGGACAGTTGCACTCCGCCGACTCTTCATCGATTCTGAACTGCCAAGGATTCTTTAACGTGCGTGACGTACACATGGGACCTCCGAAATATATTCGCTCTTATCCTGCCTAGAAGGGCTAGATGTCGGGCTTCCCTACCCATATGAAGCCAGGGGACCTCGAATCACTGAAAAAATGCAGGTTTTTGATCTTCTTGTCTTTCCATCCCCCATCCAATGGGAGAACCCACGAGTTGATCCCGACCACAACCTCACCGACGTGAGTTGTTTTCACGCCAAACCACATAGCCACGGCGACCCCATGTCCGCCCATCTAAATAATCATTATGAGGTATAAAGGATACATGTACATTTCTAGGAATAGATATTACATTTGCGAAGGGAATGATTTCATTCAAATCTCTCAAGTCTTGGGGAACTGCTGTCCTTAGTTTAATAACATTCGACAATCCCTCTTCTTAACTAGCCTTCTATACACATCTTTCCTTATCCATCCGCTCGTCCTTTCAATATGAGACTAAAGCAATGGGGATTGTTTTTGACCAGCCTTGTCATTTCCCTTTGCCAGGCACAAGGGTGTTGAACAAGCTGGCATAGAGAGGGAATACGTGACTTTTACACTCTTTGTCTGAAATGTACATTATAAAAAATTACAAAACAGAAGTTATTGTATAATGAAACTGTTTTCTTCATATCGTAATAATTTTAGCAAAAAAGATTTTTGTGATCAGTTTTTCAAATAACAAGAAGAAAAGTGAATTGTTCCTTCTTAACATAATTTCTTCAACAACTCTTGTGTCTGGTAAAGGAAAATACATGTAACAGCGATGATCAAAAACAAAATCCCCATCCTTGTGTACATTATATTTTAGGAATGAACATTACGTTTGCAAGGGAAAAACTGAAGTCTGTAGAACGAGAGGTACATAAGTCATACTTTACACACCTTGAATAAACGTGGAGGAAACCCAAATGAAAAATAAAACAAAATACAATAGAATAAAATACAAATAAAAAAAAAATAATAAAAATAAAAACAGTGGACGATTAATGGTCACATCACAAAATATCAAACTAGAGTAACTGGATAAAGCACAACAACAACAACAACAACAACAACAACAACAACAACAACAACAACAACAACAATCACAACAACAACAACAATAACAATAATAACAACACAACAACAACAACAACAACGAACCCCAAACAAACCATTCCTTTGACGATTTCTTGAGTATTTGTCGCCATAGTTTTAGTGTTTACAGTTTCACTATAACATCTACAGATTTGAGCGAATCTTGTGATTGTTTCACGTGGTAATCTTCCGTAGCTCCTCAGAATTAACTCTAAAAGCGTCAAACGGTAGATCTGCCCAAACCTCGCTGATTATACTTTGCATAAGAACTAACATAAGTTTTAGATAGCTATCATTCAGTAACAGGTTTTCGTTTCAAACATGCACTGCCATTTGTGTCTACACTGTCATCTCTTGAACATGAATCAATATCCTTGTGGAAATATTGCCATTCTAACTGTTCCTTCTGATGGTTTTGAAGTTAAAACACGCCCCACTTTCCTATACGCTCACATACATGAAAAATCTCCATATGCATTATTTCTATGACAAATCAACACCAAACGAAATGGGATTCCATCCAACCTCCCAAATAAACTAGATTTTCTTTTCTGTTTGCGCTCCATATTATCCCTCGATCACTCTCGTCCAAAGCTTTCTCTCTCAATCTCTAGTCCGCACTCTCATTCCCTCTCCCCGTTCCTCATTAAAAATAAAAGTACAATATTCAAATATGTCAAACAGTTAATCAAACGAATATGTTTTTTTTTCTCTCTCTCAATTCTATTTGAATTATGAATATTTGCGGGTCCCGTTCTCTTTCTACCTCCCCCATTAACTTCATTTTCTCATTCCGTCTGGACTCTGAATGTTACATTTTTGTTTCTTTCTGTGTGTCTGTAGGGGGGGGGGGGGGGGGGGGGGGGGGGAGGGGGGGGGGGGGG
>JBCEWB010251274.1:0-42396 GCA_039654565.1 Peronia peronii
TTAAAATCTCAAAAAGTATACAATCTATAGGGCTCAAATTTGGCACACACATTTTCTGATTATTAGTCTGGGCAATATACTGTTTGGTATGGCTGTGCTCAGTAGTAAAAAATTTTGACAATTTTTTGGTTGTTCTTTTATTGGTAGCACTGAGTGTCAATTTTTGAAAAATTTATATAAATATAGATAAGTGTAGAAGGACAAAACTAACCAGCTTATTGCCCCAATATGACCGTAAATTAGGTTTTGACACCATAAATAACCCTGTAGATAAAATAGTTTTTGAAATTTTAAGACTCTACGATTAGTGTTTTTTTTCAAGATGGCCACCGTTTCCATGGAAACCATCTTTTTTTTTTTAATTTGAAAATGAAAAACATCTTTCCCAGTCATACATAACAATCTGTCAAAATTTCTCTTCTTAGTCCGGTGAAATGACAATCTGAAATTTTCTCCCGCTTACCCCCTTTAATGATTTTTATTTTGTTCTTAGGATGATAAAATACCTTCCTTTTTTTTTGTTTTTATTCAGTAGCGATGATTGTGTATAATTTTTGGTTGTTGTTGTTTTCTTTTTGTTTTTTTTTTGTCTTGTCATTCTGTCTTCATCATTCATTAACCACTACTGCCACCACTACCTCCACCACCATCCCATTTTCAGATGGCTCAGAAAGTCAGCCAACCCCTCCAGTTGTTTGTCCATGGATTGGTGAGCCACTTTGCCGCTGTGGGGGGGGTCATTGTTCTCCTCATTATCACACTCACTGCCAGTCATGAAATTAATGCAATATCTCAGTATTGTGACTGTGGTATTAATGATCTGACTATTTTCACCATATTCTGATAGGCAGAACTTTTTCTCTTTTGTTGGTGTAACTGTAACTGGGATTGAAGAAAGACACAGGAGGATAACGGCTAACACATGATATTATTTATTAATCTATAAATGTGTGATTGAAAGTCTTGCTTGATTAATGTATTGAACCATTTTTTTTTCACTCAGCCAAACCACTTTTCTCTGTGACGGACATGAGATACAAAACAAGCTTTATAAAAGAAGAAAAGGGACATTTCTGTTCTTGCTTGAAACATGCTCAACAAAAAATTCAGAAAAAATCACAGTGTAATGAAAATCTTTTGTTTTTTTAATCATAGTAAATTTTTATCTCAATTTATTTTGTTTCCCATGTTTCAAATATAAAGAGCAATGTGTTTTTTTCCATTTTTTTATAATGCTTATTCACTCTTCACATGCCTATCAAAAGAAAATAATCTGGCTGACTGGGAAAAAAAAAAGATGGCTCATTATGTAGTTTTTCTGACAATGCTTTTAATAAAGTGTTCATGTAAAAGCATTTGTGCCATTTCAGGCACCCAGATCAGGCAAAACTTAAGAAGCTAGATTGATATGAAATGAAATGTGACTGAATATGTCAGAATATGGTGTCTGTGTTCTCCTCTGTACCCGGTGGTTGATGTTTCTTTATTTCTTTTTTTATTTTTTGTTTTACTGTTTCAGATGTAAATATCTGAGATTTTCGTAGTTTAGGACGGTACCACTGCAATGGGTAGAAACAATCAATGAAGATGGATTAGATTCGAATAAAAATTAACATAGTCAGTAGACAAGGGGGCTGCAAATTTTAGTTTAGATTTTGTTCAGCATTATGAGGAAATTTTTAAGCATGTTTTCTCCTCAGCATATGAATCTGCTCATTTGAATTTTTTTATTGGATGTTACAACTTTCCTCAAGAGGAAAGGAGAATTTTTTCTTTCTTTTTTTTTTCTTTCAATTAAAAAAAAAAAAATAGAAGTGTGTGTCTAAGGAACATGATATATTAATGAAGATTTGGGAAAAACTAGATGAGAAATTTCTAGCCAGAATGAGACTTTCGTACATGTCTCTCTACATATCCCTGAACAAATTTTAGGCAGTTTTATTTTGCATCTCTTGTTTTTCCATGTTTGCAATTCCCCTGGAAGAGTTGAAGTGTCCCACCCCCAACTCATCAAGCTTTACCAAATCTGTCTCAGCTTATACATGTAACATGACCAGTCCTGACAGCTATGGACTGCATGGTGGAAATGCAGTTTTTGTGCCCTGCTCCTCCACCTCATCAGTTCTTATTTGGCCCAGGGTTTTTTTTTTGTCATTTGTTCAGTGTCTTCCTTTGATAAACAGTTTGACTGTACTAAACCATCTGCCAACTTTTCCATTACTTACTTATTTTCTTTCTTTTTTTTTTTTTTTTTAGATGGTTGCATTATTATTATTATTATTTTTTTTAGATGATTGTCATGCCAGAAAGCAAAGAAACACTTGTAAATGGCAGTTTTCTGTAATTTAAGCGTAAAGAATGGGAGTGATATTCCAAACATGAAAATTTAACCTGTGAAGCAAACATCATTTCCTTTTTATTGTATTATATTCTGTTTAAAAAACAGGAACAAAAAACTAATGAAATGAAACTGACATACAGTATTACCTCACTGGTCCTGAGTTACAAAGAAGAATTAGACAGAACTGGGATAAATTTTGTTCTTGGTAGTCTCTAGAAAGAGAATGCTTTTCTTTTCTGCTGAACTGAACTTGTAGCAATATCATTCTTTCGGTTCAGTAGAATTGTGTTTGGATTTCCATGATTTCAACACAGAGAAATGTGTCAACACAGAGGATTGTGGCCCCTATAGCAATGAATAAAACTCAGACCTGTGCTTGTAATGTAAAGCAGGAACAGAACAGGTCATTTCAAACAAGTTACCTTTCTCAGGTGTCACACCCATGAAATACAAAAATCCCTGTCATAACATTATTTCAACTCTATGGGGTTTGACAGTAGATGACATACATCACCAAAATGGATAGTGCTAAATCATGATGCAGACTTCATTCTCTTCACTATTTGTCCACCTTAGGAAACCACACTCGTATTTGCCATTTAGTCACATTACAAAAAACAATTTGCACAGCACAAAGTCTGAAATTCTGGGGATAAGTTGAAGTTTGAAAAGTGATGTGGGCTTTGTGATAGCGTATGTGAAAAAAGATTGGATGTAGAAGAAACTTGAAATAGTTTTAAACATATTTTTGGGCCATCAGTATGCCTGTTGTTTACAATTGTGGTCATTGAAGTTTCATGTCTCATTACAGTCATCTGGAATT
The DNA here is from genome assembly GCA_039654565.1 of Peronia peronii. Lineage (NCBI taxonomy): Eukaryota > Metazoa > Mollusca > Gastropoda > Systellommatophora > Onchidiidae > Peronia > Peronia peronii. The sequence goes on from JBCEWB010251274.1 coordinate 3,165, forward strand.
CCACATCATGTGGAAATGCTGTCAAATCCAATGACTGAAGCAGTTCATATATTCTCTCTGGAGTTGTTTTATGCTCAGCTCTCTAAATCTCTTTTCTTTTAAGAGGAGTGGCTCATTACACCAGTGATAATTGAGGAGCCTGCTTATACCATCATCTATGATATTACCTTTTTCCTGCAAGGAGCAGAGAGTCCATGAATATAAGAAAAAAAATCATCCAAAAATCTCGAGATAACAATGTTGATTATTTCTGCTCCCATAATTGCATGCTTGACGTGCTCTCTTTGTTTATTTTAAGTGATTCATTTCTCTTTTCTGTTGTTTCCTTACCCTTCCTTGTCTTGTTGATGTTTTGTGTTTTATTTTTGTGGGTCTTCTTTCTTTCTTTGTCATGAGAACGGGTTTATCCACATTGCCTGCATGAGATGTGATAATGAATGCTTTTGCTGTCAAGTAGTTGTTGTTTAGTTTTTTTTGTTTATGAAACTATGTATCTGGATACTCACTGTGAGGAAAAAAAAAAACTGGTTTCAGAGTAATAGTTGTACTGTATAAACACGCAAGATATTGTTGGCGAATGATATTAGAGATTTTGTTGTTTTTTTGATTTTATGGCTCAGTTTTCAGCTAAGATCTTTCACTTTTGTTGATGTTGATTTTTGTTGTTGTTGTTGTTGTGTTCTGAATATTACATTACATAGCAGTAGTCTGATGCAGATTCACACTTGATAAAGACAGTTCCTGATGGTAATGGAATTCGTCAACATTTTGAATCTAATGTCGTTAGTTTTTTTCTTTGCTTTATGTAAGGATAATGGCCATATTCTTCATGCTGTCAACATGCAGACTTTGTTCATACTCTCTACTATAGAACATGTACAGATACTTTTCCGTCTTTATGCATGTCTTATAGAAGTTGTATATGTTATATTTTAGTGGCATATCATACATTTTGGGATGGTGGCTTATGAAGTATGATTGTCGGGACATGTATCAGTTATTAATCATGTTGGCGATTTTCAGTGATCTTACATATCAGTATGAAGAATAAGCACATTTTACTGAAAAGAAAAATAAAATAAGATGTACATATTATTATACCGAATCAGATTCATAAATTAAATACTGGAAATTGAATCCAGATTGATACAAGGAGTATTCTTTTTTTATATAATGATATTTGCAAATCAATCACTTTAAGGTATGTCAGCTCAGAGTTTCATAAGGCGCATGGATTAGTTACATCATTCTTGTAATATTTGCGAGAACTGTTGCTGTGTTTTGAACATATTTCCGCAGTGTAATGTGCTGTGCAGAGACTCACACTTGCAAATAGTATTCAGGTCTCTGATCGCCTTGTGCAAATATCATGTGTTTGTGAGCATAGCTTTTCCTTCAGGAATTCCAAGTGTTGATGATTTTTTTTTACTTCTGATTGATGTATCCAGGTCACATACAAGAAAACAGCCCTGCAGCAAGGTGTGGGCGACTACATGTAGGCGACAGAATTCTGGCTGTCAATGGGGTGGACACCTCCAATATGCACCACAAAGACGTGGTCAGCCTCATTAAAGATTCAGGATTTTCTGTGGCCCTAACCATTGGACCTCCACCAGGTAAAGTATGATTGATTTTCTCCTGTTGTTTCCATCAAATAAAAATTCATATTGTCTTAAGTCAGTTGTTTTTTTGTTGTTGTTTTTTTTTGAGGTGTGTGTGAGTGTATGTTTTTTGTTGTTGTTGTTTTTTTTGTAGTATGTGTAAGTGTCAGTTTTTTTGTGTCAGGTTTGTTTTGGTGTGTGACTCACCTTTTTTTTTTGGATGAGTATGTCAGGGTTTTTTTATGTGTGTGCATGTATGTGGGTGTCATTTTTTTTTTTTTTTTGTGGTATACAACTCTACCTGCCATATTTACAAGGCTGTTGTCTGTTCATTCATTGTCTTAAAATAAAGAACTGAAATGTAAATAAAAACATGTCCAAAGTCTAGTGCCATAGATACCAAACACAGGAGATCTCAAAACTCAGATTTGAATGTTAAGTACTGTTTCCATTTCCCGTCCCCATATGTTGTTATGTTGTATAACACTGAGGAGGATTTGCACATTTGTCACTATGTCATTGAAATGCTTGAAAGACTGAATACACCAGAGAGCATTAGGCACAGGGCCAGAACAATTGTACTAGAGTTGTAGGTTTTGCCTTAACTGGCACAACATTTGCCAGGGTGAGAGTGGCCATACTTAGATAGGATGATGTGAAACTGTGATAGGACTGTGTCAATGAAAAAGATAATCCTGCTGTAGAAATAGTTGGGTAGGCATTTTTTTCTTTTTTTTAAATTCTGTTGTGTAGAATTGAAATTCAGATCAGAAAACATTACATTGTTGGTCAATGACTCTTATGATGTACTTATGATCATTTAACTCTGTAAGAATGGTTAGTACTAGTGTCTGACTGTAAAGTTTTAGTTTTTGAATTTTAATGCAAGCTCAGAATATGTGTTTTCCATTTTCTGTCATCTAGTTAATGAGGTAATACTTTTGTTTTAGGAATTTCTTTTTTTATCCTCTATATAATCTTACAACAAACAATTTAATAATAATCAACTTTTCCCCTCCTTCTTTACTGTCTCTTTTGAAACAGATGACAGCTCAAGTTCCAATTCAAGGGTAAGTTGGATCATTTTAATATCTTGATAGAGTCTAGATGTTTGGTTGAGAGATATATGGCTGAATACCATGGTCATTTCAAGGTGGATATCATTCATGGCATTAGAGTCGCCATAGTCAACCCTTATTTTATATGCTTTTCTTAAAATAAAGAATTTTCAGCTTCCATGAATAAGTGTTTGCTTTTTTTTTCTTGAAAAATAGGCAAATTTAAACAGTGCTTGAGGGGAATATCTGTACACGATATAACATGACATTTGACTGTTGCATGTGTTATTGAAAATTTCAGAGAGGCCATCAGATTAATCAAGTGATCTTGTTTAAATTTTAGTCTGTTATTTGAAGTAAAATTTCATTAATTTGATGTTAGTTGCTGTGTGATTCTCAAAAATGAAATATTCTGTTCTATTTTTCTCAGAGCTCCCAAGGCTCAATGGGGAACAGTTCAGGTTATCCTGCAGACAGACCTGACATGAACATTCAGTCCTGGGAGAGGTAGGTTGATCAGTTCTACAAGAGAAGGTAGTATTGGAGTGTCATTATGCTAGGAAATAGAAAGTGGCACAGTCTTGTAATAAACTTTGATGTTTCTCCTGCATTGTGTTTAGGTGTTCAGAGCCTACCAGCAGAATGAACTACTTTCACACTGAATTTATAGCTTAACTTCCATAGGGTATACAGTAAATGGTAACAGCATAATATGTGCTGAAACAGTAACAACTTTAAAATCTAAACAGTTTTCATCCATTGTTATGGCAATGGATCATGAGTTGAAAGATATATTCAGAATATTTTTAATCTTTGTGTTTGCTTTGGCATGAGAGTTTATCATTGTCTTGCTTTATTGTTATGTCTTACTGTTGATCAGGGGTTTACTATTGTCTTGATTTTGTTCATATTTGGTGCTTTAGTGTTGGTTTATTCTTGTTTTAATATCCCATAATCATGAGCTCCGTATTATCTTGGTTTGTATTATTGTAATACCTTATGAATCACTGATTTACAATAATTTTGGTTTGCTCCATTTTGATATTTTATCGTCATGTTCATAGGATAGTTGCCAAAGTCATTTTTTGGCCACATTGAGTTCAAGCCACAACAATACTCTTTGAATTTTTCGCAGCATTGCTCCTAGAGCATTGCTTCCAGTGTTGAATTTCAAAAAAACTTGAACCATTTGAAATAATAGATGTTATATGATATAATAAAACTGTTTGCTGGGTTTTCTCAAAATGGCCAAGAACGACTTTGGCAATTATCTTGTGAGCATGATATTTGATCACTGTTTGTCCAAGTAAGCATATATAGGTATATCTATTTGATTTACTGAAGTTGAGAATATCCTTATATGTAACATTGTCACTTTCACCAGAAATCAACCAGGCATGCCAAGAGACATGGGCAGACCAAGAGCTCCCAGCAACCAGGTAGAAAAAAACAAACATATATACATTGTTTGACTTGTAAACCTGTAGAATGTTTCAAGAGCATGTACCAATTCTCTTCATGTGAAAAAGGAAATGTGCAGACACCCAAAGTTAGTGTTTTATAGGACATCTTTTTGTGCAATAAAGAAAATTGGCAGCTTAAGAATCTTGAAACAAAAATAGCAAATTTAACTCCTCTAAGATGGCAAAAGTACTCTGTCACCTGCAGCTACCTGTGCTCCAAGCTAAATTCAGATCACCAGATAAATATCTTCTGTTTATCCATTCTTAGCTCAGCTCAATTCCTCATGCTCAGAGAGATATCTTATTTGCCACATCACATCTCATGCTGAGCAGTGCACAAGTTTGGAATGTTATGAGAGTTAGTCATAACAATGATCTGAGTGGGAAGAATTTGACTTTTAGAATGTAAACAACTAGCCTATATTAATTTGTTAGGAAAATATGGACATATTTAATGATTTTTTTTTTTAAAGTCAAATTATGATAAGTTCAACTGGGTTCGGTTTTTATAAATATGATTGTATGTCACATCTGAACTTGTGCAAATAGGGTTATATTGTTAAAAACAGAGAATATTCTATCATTACTACTCCTATAGCAACCTCTTCACATTATCAGCTATTGGAAACATCTGCAAAATGAAATGTTTTATAGCTAGATCTAGTCAAGTGATTAGTCATTTAGTCAAGATTGCTGGCACTGTGAAAAAGAATAGTTTCAAATGGTGTCACAAAGACTGTGGCAAAACAAGGAAACGGACAAACAAAAACTATATCTAAACAGTTTCAAAAGGCCTTTGCCTTCAGTCTTTCACATTTTTATATTGCAAATGTCTGCACAATTGAAGATTCTGCTATCATATAATCTCTGTGAAATAGACTGGAAGTGAGTTATGTGATACTGTCTCTGACTTCCATTGCTGATCACTTTGGACAATGACAGCAGATTCAAATGCAGCAAAGGCATCTAAACAAAGATGTCTTGACAATTCTACATTTAAATTTGATATTGAACAGATAAACTGGACCATCATCCAAGCAATGTTGAAGCTTTTATTCTAGTCATTTCTCAAAGTGAACACCTCGAAGTATGTGCATCTAAAAAATACAGTTTGCTTATTTTCACAAACATTTGCCTAAATAAATCATATTTGGTTAACCAGCCTACTGTTAAAGTAGTTTACTTGTTCCATGAGACTTTCAGCAGTGGGATAATTAAATACTTTCCCATCTGAAAAACATGACTGTCAAGTTATTGTTTTGTTTCTTGGTTTGCCTTCAGAGCTCTGATGATAGTGGGGAAATTTACCAAGTAGAACTTCATCGTGGCTCTCGAGGGTTTGGCTTTTCTATCCGAGGGGGCCGGGAGTTCAACTCTATGCCACTCTTTGTCCTGCGGATAGCGGAGGGTGGAGCAGCAGATCAGGATGGTCGACTGCGGGTGGGGGATCAGATCCTGGAGATCAACAATTGTCCCACAGACAGTATGACCCACACTGAGGCTATTGAGATCATCCAGAATGGGGGACCCAGTGTCAAATTGCTGATGAGAAGGACAAATAAACCACCTCCCATATTTGGTAAGTAAATGACATAATTGGAATTGCTATATGCTCTGTTTGACATAGATAGATAGTGATAGAGATAGATAGTGTTAAACTGAGCTCTCCTGTGTGTATTTACTTGTGTTTTATTAATATCATAAAGAGCTTAGGTGCACTCTGTATGTGAAGTGGAAAGAAGATTTCTTAATTTTCTGAATTTGTAAAAATGAATGATCAGTTTAACTCTGTGAATCCTCTGTTGCCTGTGACTATAATGAAAAGCCACAGAAACTTTCAGGAGGCATTGTGTGAAAATATCCAAGCCGTAGATGCCTTTAGTTATTTAGCAAAGGCTGTAAACATGTATATCTTTATATTAATCAACAGTAAACTAAATTTATTTCCAAATCAAGGAAGGGCATAGCTGTTTTAAAACTTTCTAGGAAGTTTAAGAAAATGATTGATTATAACAACAATAGTAGCCTATGTCGGTGAGCTTCTCACACTTTAGGAAATACAAGACACTTGTGACGAGCTCAAATGTACGTATGTGTGGAATAAAACAATAACTAAACTCAGGTAGTGATGTCATGTTAAAACAAGTTTAAACAGTCTCATATGGCTCATCATAGTAACACCTAATAACACCCTGTATGTGATGTGTTATTCCAGAAGGACCGCCAGGCTCTCCGAGTGGTCTATCCCCAGCAGGCATGTACCCACCCAACATCCCGCCAGTGGCCAACGGACCCATCAGCCACAGCTCTCCCCACATGGCACGGCGACAACTGCAGCAACAGCAGCAACAACATCCCTCACAGCAGTCACTCCCCCTGCCCCCACCACCGCCTGATCTTCAGCAGCCCAGCGATGATTATTTCCACAGCTACCCACCACCTCCCCCACCTGCTCAGACCTCCATACCTCAGCAGCATCATCTACGTTTCAACAACTACTGATTGTTGATCCAAATTATGGGAAATGGTTGATACAATGCATCTGACTAACTACCAGTCATCATGCCACATGCTATACAATATGTAAACACATCAATTTGTAAACACCTTTTATACACTCACTATGTTGTAATTTTTAGGACTGAAAGCTCAGTAAAAATAGCTGATTTTATACATGGCCAGTGGTTTGTCAACTTAGGATAAAAAGAAAAAAAAAAAAACAAAGGAAAAGAAATCATGTATGTATCTCTATGTACATGATTTGAAAATTGTCCTTGCTCAGGATAGAGTCAATAAAATTGTGAACTCTATTGTACATAACCATTATTTTGTAAGATAAAAGAAAAATATATGAAGCATGGACTGCCTTTGAACCATTGTTTTGTAAGGTTACTTTGTGATTTTGTTTACTTGTTTGCATGGAGATGGATGGAGGGTGTGTATGGGTAAGTATAACAAGTCAGTCAAGTTTGTAATTTAATTTTTGAGCTCAGCTGATGTATTATGAATACATTGTATAGATGAACAACAGTTTCATTTACGTACATGAAAATATATTGATTATGTACATGCAAATTATAAAATTGTGATTAAAACAGAAGAGCGCACAATGTAGATTTATGTTCCCCAAGTCAAAGAAGGTAGCTTGATAATAAAAGTGTATTTCTTGGCTGCAAGATAGACCTTAGCTACCACTGTAAATGTGTCCACCACCCACCGCCAGCATGTTTTGGATAACCACTAGAATATGTAATATTAATGCTAATTTTGTACAATTTAATAACCTTTATTGCGCTTCACTAGGAACAACATAGGAATCAAAATGTATAAAGAATTGTTGACCTGTAAAAGTGGTCCATTATGACCTATGGCCAGTGTAAAATAGACAACAAAGTTTGAACAATTATATACATATTGTTTGTAGCTCATGATATATCGAATCGTAAATTATACTCATGTTTAAGGACAAATATGCTGTTTTAATACAAAAGTTTGTACAGCTTTTATTAGCCCTTTTATATTCATTGGTCGATATGACAAACCTTAGGTTGTAAGCCTATGTGCTATACCAAATTGGTGGCATGGATTTATCACATATTGTTGTGTATGTGTTGTGAGGACCTGTAGGTTTCAAGAATTTGTATGTCAGTTCAAGAAAAAAGCAATTTGCATCAAATGCAGAAATGTCATTTGAAACAGAGATAGTGCACAGATGATTTTGATATGGATGTTCTACCCTTAGGTGGGTCATTCTGTCATCTGCTATCAAGGAAAGTGGATGAGAATTTTTTTTCCCCATGTTAATCAGTGGTGGGAATTGTATATATTTCAAGAATTGAGCAGAAATTTAGGGATTTTTGAAAAAAATGTTCTATCTGTGACTAATCTTTCGGTTGTCAGGTAACTCTAGATAATGACAATAGCTGACTGAGATGTGCTGTTAATAGATTATTTTAGGGAGCCAAGAAAATATAATTGTACTGTAAAGATTTTGCAAAGCCTGGATAGGATAGACAGCCTGAAGATAACATAAAAAGAAAGTGATGTAAACACATCTCAGGCAATGGTTAGATCCTGGATCTAATGCAATACTAATTGCACAGTCGTACAAAACCCTCAATAAGTTAGAGATATAACAGTTTAGGTAAAGCATTTTGTTAAAATATTCAATGAATTTTTCATGGTTTCAAAAGTTCCAGGATTTCAATTACTTATAACTTTAATTGATCATAACATTCATCATTTTTTTTTTTTTTTTCAGCTGTTCTTAGTAGTCAGGGGATAAGGGGGACATTATATTTGTGAAATGTTTATCCTTGGAATATTTTCTTTTTCATTTTTTTTTGGGGGGGGGGGGGGGAGTTCTTTCTTTGAAAAAGTGTAAGAATGAGCTGTATGGCTACAGAAGTTGTTTGGATATGAAAACATTTCAGAAATCTTTATTTATTTGTACAAGAAGTGAGTGACCAAGGTATGATTCTGTCATAACAATATACAAGCTATGCACTTCATATCTCCTTATGCATTCACTGTGATAGGTGTCTGTGCTGTATGTGTGTGCTTTGACCATGTCAGTTTCCAGGAACCAACAGTGATTAATTTTCATGGTTTTCTTTGGTAGAATTCTGTTGATTGTTTCCGTCTCCATTCTGCCAAACTGAAAAGGTCACATACATGTGAAGGAGGATAAATTTCATGCGCCATTTTGCTTTTGAAATATTTTGTTTCTATGCCCCATCCTTTCTGCTCTTTTATCTCCACAAAAAACACTCTTCTGTGACCAACATCTTGTCACAAACGTGTATTGAAGATACCTAAAGGGCCTTGTTTTGCACTGGGTAAAAGCTCTTAAAAAGCATACTATGTGAAATGAGAGTCATGAAAATAATAAAGTGTTTTTAAAGATACCAGATATAAAGTTTTGAACAGTGTGCTCGCACAATTTCAATAGCAATGCTAGTGAAACATTTGTGCACAGTTGATTTAGGAACTGCCAACTAATATTTCGAGGTAACAAAGGAGGAACGACACGGGATGAAAGTAATTTCTGGTTTTTATTCATTTTGAAATGTCTCAGTCAGCTGTAAGTGAAATGCTGGAACAATGCTTTACCCCCAAAATTTTGCGGTTCTGAATATACACAGGTTTATGAGAAGACAGGGTGGACATTATCTGCTGAAAATGAGAACATGATTTTCAGGTCACCATAGCTCAGTTCAATGTTCAGTGTGATCACTGTGTGATAAGCCTTATGTCAAAATTTTTCTGTTAAAAATGTCAAATTTTAATGTATTGTTTTTTTTTTTAAATTGTAATCGTAAATATGGTACTGGGACTGGACCTTTTCATGAACTCCGTTCAGTACTTGATTTAGTTAGAGAACAAAGTGGATATGGTACACATGGACAGATTGCCATGCAATTCTCAGAATGTTTTTATGCTGTTATGAGACGGGTATCGGAGAGAAAAGAAGATTTATTCTGTTGAGGCATCATTACTTAGAGTGTGCATGTGAAGAAATGCTTTGGGTTCAGTGGTTCTTTCTTATTGTACAATGTGAATAATTGTAGCTCTCATCACATAAATTATATTCATTAATTTGTATTTGTATAGTTATGCAATATATTTTGTCAAACAGTATTAGAATGTTTTAATTACAGTTGGTACTTTAAAAATTAAAGGGACATGTCCTTGTTTTGTTTTTTAACCTTTGTTTATTGTTATTACTATTTCATGTTTTCATTTATAAAAAGCTGCCAATACATTGACAATTCTGTGTTGTACCAATTTTTATTTTTGTTCACATGATCAAAACTGTAACCCATGATTTTCCTAACTATATGATATGCTATTTTTGTTTTTTAATTTGTTCAGCTGCCAGGTTCTTGTCACTTTCTTTCTCAGATATTTCAATATTTTGTTTGTTTTTGTTCTGAAAGTTGAAAGTTATTGTATTTCGTTAGACCACATGCTCACAGTTTGAGTTATATTATAGTTCTCGACCAGTCTTGACCTTATGATTGACTGCAGAGTCCCCAAGCAGCCCAGTTCATGTGTCCCTCTCGTTCTGAGCAATTGTCTCTGTTTTCCAGTGACAAGGCAGGTGAGGGATAAGAGAGCACATCTTTTCTAGACACATCTTTTCACCAATACATTCAAGAGCATCAAATATTGCAATGTCTGTTTTATGTTGAATTTGTGTTTTGCCTTTGTCTTATCCTTCAGTAAAGCCCATTTGCCGCAGTCAAAAGATGAATTAATTCTTATTAAAACAGTACTCAATGTCCACATGTTCTCCTATGAATCTCCAGTATCTGCAGAATGTTCTAAGTATTAGGAACCAAGTTCACTTGACAAATTTATGTTGTGTCAGAAATAAATGGTGGTGTTAACTTCAAATGAATGAGTGGAGAAAATCTGTCTAAGAGAGGAGAGGATTCTTCACCCTTTGATCAACAGTTACACCATTCCTTATTCCTGAAACAGAAAGTTTGTTTTGTATCTGTGATGCCAGACTTTTCTGATATCTTGCTGTACAGGGGCTTCAAAACAATCTGATTTATTTCAGAGCATCCATACAATAGTCCAGGTCTTATGAACCAAAAACAAAAAGGGCAGGACAATGGTGAGGGTATCCTGGACATATGTTAAAACTGCAAAGAGTTTTGGAAGTCCCTCAAGATATAGTTAAACACCCAAGGTGTCTAGTACAAGTATTACTGATTTGCTGGAGATTTTGTGAAATAGATCTTTCATGATGTGATTTTCATTTTATTTAGTTATCTTTCATTTAGTTTTATATTGTACCTATCACCTTGGGAATTGATGCAGTGGTAAATAAACGTAGTCAAATTTGATATAGCAAATCATAATGGTAGAAAAATGCCTCAGTTGGAGCAAGACGTGATGGTCTTCAGAGGAAAAGTGGGTTCTTTCAGTAGATGTTTAGGCCTTTAACTTCCTGACATCTTCTGGAACCCCAGGAATGAGAACTTTAAAAAGTGTCTGCTATTGCCAATCTTTGGTTGTGTGATGTTCACAAAGTCTTCAAAAGACAATACAACTGTATTCACTTTTACCATAAATATCATCTTATATCACTCAAAAGAATGGTTGTGCCCAGAGCATAATACATTTTATTTCTCATACCTAAGGGTTCTGTTTCTGTTGTGAACATACAAATTGTAGATGAAGCAAGTTGTGAAATGTCCCTATGTTTGGAATTTGATTTACAATGGGAATGGGAGTAGAGGAGCAATAAACCAAGGCATTTGTGACATATGACATTATTTTTAAGTCATGAACTTTTGTGGACATGCTGGGCAGGAGATCATTTGACCTTTCTTTTTTAAAACCAAGTAATTGCTCTGAATTTTCTCTTGTTTATGATTGAGATGAATTTTTTGCCTGTTTTGTCAATCTATTTCTCAAGCAAACTTTGTACGCATTCTTCAGGAGTTGGAACAAAAATACTCTTGATTTACCCCCCCCCCCCCCCCCCTCAAAAAAGATATAAAGTATGCTTTGGTCTGGTCTGTTAGTGCAAACCACTATTTGTGAGATGTTCCTACAACTGTTTTGGGAGCTGGCAGATAACTGCTTTTTCACATTTTGAAGATCTATCCAGATAGTTCTATTTGCATGGGACATCTGTGGAGAAAACAGAACCATCTCTGAAGTCAAATGATTTTGAATGAAGGACAGCTTTGAAATCTGATGATCAACTTTTATGATATTTAAAGAACCACCACAACAAAACAACAAAATTTTGCCAGTTTTTTTTTTTTTTTGGCAATGTCATTTTAAATTTGTTTTTTTTTGTTGTTTTTGCAATATTTGAATTTTGTTACTGGTTGTGCTGTCTTTTTTGGTTTGTTTTTAAGATGTTCTTTCAAAACAGTCTTTTTAATCCATGATTTGGAGCCTGTGGACAAATGTCTTTTCATACAGTTGTTGTTCTGTACATCGATATGTGCGAATGAAGGACAGTTGCCATCTGAGGATATCTGTTGTTTTTCATATTATATACCCAAGGTCATCCCATAGTCATGAGAAACTGTGTACAAAAAATATAATGTACCCCTTCCCCTGCACCCACCCTCCCCTCCTTAATCTTTTCCCCTTTTTAGTAACCATCATCTTTTATCATATCATCATCATCTTATCACTTTCTCTCCATCCATTTTACAATTGCCCCTCCCCTCCCCCCACCCCCTCCCATTTCCCAACTCTTCCCAGCCATTGTCATATTCATTATGTGTAAGAAACCATGCAGTGTAAATAACATTTATTATACCATCAGTCACAACAATAAATAAAAACAATATATGCTATACATGAGAGACCTGATTTGTCTTACTTCATTTTGTGTTGTGTTCTCTTCTTAACATTTTTTTTTTTTGCAGTCCATTTCCTTCTTGTTTCTGGATGTCATCTGTTATTGAAACAGATTCTTCCTGTCATTTTGCCTGTTTTACAAATCATTATCTTTTTTTTTTTTTTAAATTTATTATTATCATTACTATTATTGTGCTTTTATATCTTGTTTATACTGTAGATCTCTCAGCTTTTACAAGTCCTATCAGATACCTGCTGTTCACTATCTCTCTGCATCACTAGCTAAAGTAGTTCATTGATATGTTAATCTCTGCCTTTGTCAATCTATCACATTGGGTTCTCACTTTCTGCCCTTTGCATGGCTCATTTGCTGTTCTCCTCTGTTCTTCATGTTCTGTTGTCCCCATATTTCTATCATTCATCATTCTCTTGTCTCAGACTTTCTCTCACTCTGTCAATCTCTCACACTGTCATTTTCCTTCTTTCTGTCACTCCCTTCCCTTCTCTGACATTCTCTGATACCTCCACAAGAATGGCTTGACAGCTTTAAAAGTGAAAAAAAAAAAAAAAATCAAACAACTAAACAAAAATGGTAATTCACTAAAACAACACCAATCCTGTTCATTGTTTAATTATCACAGTTTGAAAACATCTTATTGTCATCTAAATTCATCTTAAGACGAATGATAAGTATAAGTAGTCCAAAAATGACCAGTATAATATGATTGGAATATTTTGCATAAAAGCATAATGAAGCACTTTGTACAGAACATAAATATTAGCACTAACACACATTGATGCTCACCTCTTCACCCTCTTCTCAACTAAATCTTGAGGCACAATTGCCCACGACCACATCTTCTTGCACAACAGGCCTTACATTTGTATGTAAGTTCATTGCTTAACATTAAGAACGATGAAAGACAAATATGCTCAGCTAATTCACATCTGAGATGAGATGTAATATTTTCCTCATGTTCAGGTCCCATTTTCTACCGAACAAGAATGCTGTTGAACAAATATAAATGTTTCAATGGCCCACCATTGGGATAAGACCCTACTTTTAGCCCAGTTTTTATATTAAAGTCTCATTTTTGTTACCAAAATGAAAATGTTTGAAAGAAAGAAAAATGTTCAAACATTTACCCTCTAGACACTTAGATGATACTTTGATATTAACTTTTTACTGAATCTTAATAATCACAGAAAATTCTGATAAAAGAGAAATAATGTTCAGATACATTGGGAAGACTTCTCTGCAGTAAAAATTATAAATAGGAACTGAGCATTCACAGCACAAATATTGTTTAACATGTAACTTTTATAGATGCAGCTGTTAAAAAAAATTCACTGTCAAACAATTGTGGACACTTGCTGCCATTGTTGTCATGTTGTTGTCATTTCACAAAAATTGTCAGGCAAAGGATGAACAAACTATAGGATCTCAAATCAGCATCTGACAGTTTATAGGCCTCCTCAGTCGCTTAATGTTCACTTGATGGACAGTGCTAAACAGATGAATCCACAAACACTGCTTCAAAAAAAAAAAAAAAGAAAGAAAACCAAAAATGCCATTTTTGTTTGCTGAAAAAAAAAAAATAGTCCTCAATCAGAACCTCACATCACACAAGCATTGCTGACTGGAACCAGGAAGTAAATGATTGATAAACAATTAGAAATGAAGATACCACAGAATTTTCAACATCTTTGTTTTTCATAATCTGCTCTAAGTAAAGCATAAATTTTCTCCTAATTAAAAATGGACTCATATGTCATGAGTTACAATGAATCATGTCCAGAGTGATATTTCCAGCAAAAGTGGACAGACAGAAACAGTTTCACTGTTTAATCTTAAACTGATCAACATGGGGGTCAAGTGCAAAAATAACCTTGTGTTAAAATTCTACTATTTTACCCATAAAAACAAATTTCAGTTCTATAGATCTGCAACGCAAGTGATCTGCAACCCTATAACAATTACTGAATACAGCTGAAAATCGTAACCTAAGTATTCAGTTGCCAGTGTTCCATATGTTTTTCTATGTGCTGAACTTCTAACAACTACCAAGAGAAATAATACTGGAGTTCTTCTTCCTCTCTGCTTGCCAGATCTGCACCATCATCCTCTTTCTTTTTGAGTTGTGGGGGTTCTGATCTGAACACTAATTTCTTGCCCGTCTGTTGTGGGGGAAAGCAAAAAAATCAGTTAACAATCTTATCAACACCTCTTGTGTCAAATTTCCATTTTTGCTATAGCTTTCCACAATAAACAAGGGAACAGGATTGTTCAGAGTGATCACATTAAGCTCAAAGTGTCCATCACTACTTGCTGTCAATTCACTACTGATCAAAACTGACCACTCAAAATGTGGAGTGAATGATTTAAATAGTGTTAAGAAGTCTCATCTTTATTTAATATATATGAAATTAAGACCAGCAGAAATCTTGAATCCATATGAACTTATCCTTTGCTCAAAAACATTTTTTGGTGAAAATGACTATCACTGGCACAATATTAGAAACTGTAAAGTTTAACACTACCATTGTCAAACTATTCAGACACACCAGGAGACTAATCATGATATCTGTAGAACACTTTTGGTGTAATATTTATGGGACATCCCAATGACTATCTTGAAAGTAACCCAGAATGCATAATATTCAAAATCAAAAAAAGGTTCAAAATCTAATATAACTATAATTATTTGCATGGGTATCTTAACTTCATGAATTGTTTCTTCCTCCCTTAAATCACAAATTTAATTCTAAAAGTATCAAGGATCCACTCTGGTCAAAGATTGTAATGAAAGTTTGCACTGGGTTCCCTTCCCAACCAGCATAAAATGTAGAGAGTTTGTCCTCTTAATATGTTTCCATAGTACATCAATTATGATTTCGTCAAGATGAATATAATAGGTCATGATAGCAATCCTATCACACTAACACTCTCTATCAAAACTTTTGAGGGTTACTTTGACTCCATATCTCACCTGTTTCTTGGGCTCAGCCTGTGCCCTTTCCAAGGCTTTCCTGACTCTCTCCTCCTGGTGTAATCTCAACTGTTCCATCTTCTCTTCCCTCATCTTCAACCTTCTCTCCTTGTCCTTGGCCTGATAACAGCAAAATAAAAGCAGGCATTACTGGCCACATCGGAAACAATTGTTTGGGAGATGGGACTTTCTCTTGAACTGGCACAATCATAGTCACACTGCCCCCAAAGAGATCGGTTACTTAACCCACAAGGGCCACTGAAAAATTCATGCTGATACTACATTTGAATCACTACAGCTAACTCTGAACTTTATGTAGGACACGAACAGAACGTTTGTAACAATTCACTGAAAAGTCATAAAGTTGCCATATCGGTTTTTGAGGATGACTACTACATTTCTAGAAGCTAAAAAAAAATTCCTTGAGTTGGGAAGAAAACTGTGCCTTGTGCCAGTCCTGATTATTGTGAGGTTCATGGGGCAAGGAATCATATTTGGAGCAATAGGCAGCTATAATATATAAGCAGCCAAAGTTCAAGGAAAAGACAACTAATGAAGCATTTTGCATTGTAATTAGCCATTGTGTCAAAAGATACACAATGATGGCACTGAAAATGCTCATACAATCATCTAGTCCAGCAGTTCTGTCACTTACACAGTCAGGCAAAGCTGATGAATTATTTTTCTCCCTTTCATTTTTATTCAAAGAATCCTTATATAAGATTAAAATGATAATCAAACTTTACGATCCCTCACTTCCAGTGTCCAGTAACAAGATAACTCACCTTTTCTGCAGCCTCCACTTTTTCCTGTGGCATTGTCTCAATCATCTCAAACAACTCCTCTAATCTGTTCTCAATGTTAGTTAACATCTGTAGGGTGCTGTTCAGTGGAGGAAAAAAAAGTAACCACAGATACAATGAGTACATTGTGTACCAGGTGATTAACCGATTAAGAATATTTGTGATGTCGAGCAATAGGAGGAGATTACAAAGAGAAACAAAATAAAAATGGTTATGGTGAATAATATCAATTGCATATGAAATGATATATAAATACAATGAGCTGTGCCTAAGCTACAAATCCAATTTATAACAACAATTTCTTCTAAACTGACGCTCCTCTCACAACTGTCAAATTTAAGTTCAACAAACTGTCACCAATATAATGGAATAATCGCACATAACTTAGAAACTATAAATCTCACATTCCTTATATTTATGAAAACATCACTAGACTCTATTTAAAAAACAACCGGCAGATCCCGATGCGTCGCATTATGAATTTTCTTACTGAATGTGCCAAGTGAAATGAGAGATTCATTAATGGTTACTTTTTAAAATTTTTAAACAAGCCAATGAAAATGAGGAAATTATGCTTTTCTGATTGCTTGCCCATTACAAACCCACTGCATTACCAGATGATTTTACTTATGTAGGTCATAACTAAATGTAAACTGTGAAGACAGTGTATATGAATGATGGTGACTAGACCTTTCTTACAACTGTCCACTGAGCAACGCACAGGTTAAGTCAGTCTGTGAATGAGATGGCAATTCCATCTTGAGTAAACCCCACAGCCAACAATTAATAGTTCCAAGCGAAGTTAATGTGAATATTCCACACCATCAATGGCAGACATATGTTTTTTGGGACCCCAAGGCAAGAACTACTAATAGAGGCCTCTTCACAACCAGCAACAAGGGGCCAACACCCAGCAGAACAGTTACTTCTGTCCTTTCTTAGACTTGTGACCAAAACTAAACTTCAATACTTTGTAATCAGATTCATGATGAGCACTATTGAATTTCACTGCTACAGAACTTTTTTCTAAGTGACAGAAAATGTCTCACCTGATATTTGCTTCATTATCTCCTATACAATTTCTGTACACATCTTCCACCTTCTTGTTGAGCTCTGCCAGATGTTTTTCTTGTTCATCATCTGCTTTGAACTCTCCATAGTTGAACATTCTGATTGCAGAAACAAAAAAAAAGTTCACTATTGACCTTGAATTTTCAACCTATTCAAACCCTTTGAAAGAATGGTTTCAGTTATTCATTTGTGAAAAGAAGATGGCTGAAAAGAAGCATTTTATCTTCTCCAAGGGAAATTGCATGCATGCAGATGGCGCTGGTATGAAATTAAGATAAAAATCAAAATCACGAGAGCTATTTCTGTGTTTTGAAAATAAAATGATATGATAGATGTATTTTAGTGGTAAACTGCCTTTTGCATTAATCCTTCAGCCCACTGAATTCACATACTCCTGAAGAGAAATCTCACTTAAATCATCATCATTCATCAGAAAGAAAAGCTAACAAAAGATAAAAACAAACTAAAATTTGAGATATGACAACAAGTAGTAAGCAGGTGTGCACTTACTTTGCTTTTATCTTCAGATCAGCTGCTTTTGCTTCCTCTTTCTGAATCTGAGCTTGTAGTTTGTCAATTTGTTCTTTCAAAGTTTTCGTCTCTTTCTCCCTGAAATAAAACAATAGATTAACAGTATGGAACACAAACTGCTATATTATATTTCATACTAGAAAAAAACAACATAAAACGAAGACAGAATCTTTTATTGCTGAGACTGTCAGGAGCTTTTCAAATGGTCTGTCCTTTGCAGTGTCTGTTTCTTCTTTGATCACAATCTGTCAGTTTTTCCCTTCAATGTCGTCATCATATTTTTGATCTCCTATAACAAAGTTCTCTAAGCATGTTTTAAAGACCAGACCTAACACTTCCTCTCAAAATATCATATGATAAGTTGTTCATTTTGTTGTACTGAACACCACTTCCAAATATCTGAAAGACGTCTGGGCACCCTATCTCATGTTCATCTGCATGCTTAACAATAGTTATGGAAAAATTGTCATAGAAAAATAAATGCTGGAGTGAATATTTTCATGTACTTCTCAATCAAAGTTGCTGTTATAACAGTACGCTGACTTCATTAAAACTCTAAAAATACAAAAATGTGTTACATTGTCTGGATTTTATTTCGACACAAAGTAAATCCTCTTCCATTTGTGAAATCCTACAAGTTCCAAGGGGCTGATCTGATCATAGATTTGCTTATCATAACCATACTTTGCATTGAAATCCCCCATTTCAATCAGCAAACAATGTACATGTACATATAAGGCATCCATACTAAACTACCTAGAGACATAATACACCATTTACCAGGCATGAATATTTATGTCATCACAAAAGCCCTGACTATTCAGCACTTATTACTGGCATATTATGTTGTATAGTTCAAAAAGGCTAAATTATTTCCATGTCACCCTTGAGTGTTACTGACATGATATCTTACATTTTGACTTTGGTCTGTTTGATTGTCTGTTTCATCTCCTCAAGAGCTTCCTCTGTCTCCTGACTGTTCTGAATAAGGGACAAGTTCTGTTCCTCTAACTCAGCAAAGATATCCAGCAACTGTTGGGGATCCGTGAAGTACAAGTCCAATTCCTGACAGGATTAAATTAAAACCAGATGTTATCCAGTAACGTGCATTGGTACTATATATATATATATATATATATATATATATATATAGGTGTATAGATATATACAGATCATGCATAGCACGTACATGTAGTTATATGTCTTAGATCATCCCAGCATTTGATATTTCTCATCATGTCACTCAAACATAGAATTCATGGATTACAGGAAGAATTGGGAACTGAAAATAATGCCAGAAAATTATTTTTTGGATCTTTTTATAGGATATTATTCAATGCCCACAAATATCATAAGATGCACTCAGAACTAGATGGTGTAGAATGTATGACCCAGCAATTTATCTCTCACATCTGTTTGTGTTAATTCTGCTTTTGAATGGAATACATGTAACAAACAAAAAAAAAAAAAAAAGGAGACACATTCCAAGGCAGTTTGAATGCATATTTAATGCAAATCACATTGAGCCTCTGAAAAAAGGAAAAAAACCATGGCTACCACCATAGTACGCATTCTAACATCGAACTGGTACCGCTAACGATTTGTAAACAATTCCACATCAGGATCGGTCCATTTCTAGTGGACATCACTTGACCTTTCCTTTTATGGGCCGTGCAAACGTGCAGTTGCATTTTATGAATGAAAGGGTGGGTGGCTGCAATAAACAGAACAGCCCCACTGCGCATGACCTGCACGAGCTGAAAATGGGTTCCTAAACTTCACAATTACTGGAAAGAGAAATTATCTTGAAGTCACAATATTTATTTTTATCTTTCTGTGCTAAATAGCCTGTACACACCTAAAAAGATGTCATTTTGATTTATCACAAAACTAATCACATTTGTAAAATAATAACAACAAAACAAAACAATAACATATCGGGAGCAATCACATGTGAAGGGATTAAATTATATTTCAACAAATTCCACAGGTTTCTTCCTCAGATCTTATTTACTGAATATTTGTCATTATCTCACCATTCTACATATGCAGTTTTTTATTTGTATCTAAATAGAAAGTGCAGCTTACCTCATCACTGTCCTCAAAATCTTCAATGTTGAATGTTTTTTCTTCTTCCTCTCCTTTGGATTTGCTACTAAAAATTAGAATTAAAAAATATATATATTAAAGAAATAAAGAGAGAGAGAGAAAGACAGCAAAAGGAGATAATGTTACCATGTCAAAAAGAAAATATATAGTTCATCACAACTTGCCTGGATTGAGGGCATGTTGTTTTCTTGACAAAGTTCTTCTCTTCATATCCTTTATAAGTTTTTTTTGTTTTTGTTTAATTTTTAGTTTCATTATCACTCATGCTGTTGTCATGGACATTGCAATTCATAATGGGAGATCACTGTGCCCAGTCCTACTTCCCTTTGCCAGACAAACAGGTGTTGAGCAAGCAGCACAAAGAGAAAAAAAACAAAATCACTTTTGCACTCTTTGCTTGAAACATACACCATGAAAAATCCCCCCAAATTATGTTTTCTTCCTGCTGATGTAATTTTATCTAATCTCTTGGTGATTAATCTTTTGAATGACATGAAGTAAAGGGATTTATTTTTTCCTTCTTCACACTGCTTGCTCAACACCGCTTTTGTTTGGGAAAGGGAAGTACTAGGCCAGGCACAATGATCTCCCATTGTCAACTGATAATCATGCCCGTATCAGTTCATTAAATACTTTTCCCTTGTTCTTTCCCAAAGTATCGTGCACATCACCCCCACCCACTATTATGTCTATGCATAGGATATCAGTGGAAAGGTAGAACAGATTAGAGAATTTCTGCACAGCTAGGCAACTTGATTTGCTCATTTCTCCTATTGCCTTCCTCTGTTTTCCATTCTCCCACATTAATTAGATGTATGAAAAAAAGATTAAATTGAGTGATTTAAAACTAAACAACAGCAAAACAAAACCAAAAGCAAATCCCTCGATCAAAATCTTTCTTTCTTTTTTTGTTTAGAACCACCTCTTCAGTCACGCTGGCCAAGCATCATAAAGAAATTATCTCAATATTGTCTGGGTATGTTTTCCACCTCTTTGGCCTGCATTTCTCTTTCTCCAGCCCTTTTTGATCTTGTTTATTTCTTTTTTTACTTTCACTGTATCTTTTTTCCCATTACATTTCATTCTTTCTCTCTTTGCCTTCCCTGCCCCTACTGCATCCTTGACAGTGTCCCTGTTTCTTCCTTCTTCACCCCCCCCCCTCCTCCTCCCACCTCCCCCTCTTCACAGCTTTCTACCATGCTACTGACTGTGTGATTTTAGAAGAAGAAGAAGAAGAAGAACAACAACAACAACTATAATAACAACAATTTTAAAATTACTTTATCACTGCTGACTACCTACAACTGATATCCACAAATCTTTGAACAAATAAAGATCTGGAAAAGTTTCCAACAATATATCTATACCAAGTAAGTGTTTTTTAGTTTTGCAAGAGAAGATTATAAGTGTCTACGGATCATGCATGTTAGTTCAGAATAAAATTTATACAGTCCACACATATATACATATATATATGCTAGATTTATTCCAAGTAAAATCCTAGCTTGATTATCATTGGACATCTTGAAATACATTAGGTTTTTCAACATAAATATATAGAGCATAAATAAACATAAAGTTTACATGATAAACAGTCTACAGATCAAAGTATTTTTTGTGTTCTGATTCAGTCCATGTGCGGAAAAAAAAGGAAACAATGGTAAAAGAAAAGGTTATTTATATAGAGAAATTGCCTGGTGTTCATGAGTGACAATTTAAATATTAAGAAATATTGTTAACCTTTTAACCACTTTGTGTACAGTAAAATAGTAAAATATTTATTGTACTATCAATTATCTCTACTTGAACAGCTATGTGAATTGTAGCGAAAAAAAAACCCAAAAAATTAAAAGAGAAAAAAAACAAAGAAAGAAATCTGTGTTGCCAGGGGGTCAGAGAGTAATCTCTGTCTCAATGTCATAATTAAAATAGAAAACAATCTAGGAACAAAAGTGGCAAGCGAACAAAATGAAATAAACACACACAAAAAAAGATCTTTACAGAGTTGTAAGGGAAATTACATATTTGCTGTCTATGACATTGTAGGTTTGGTGTGCTTTGAACAATCTCACCTTGCTGACCACATTTACTTTCATGTGCAATAACAGACTACCAGGTATAATAGCAACTGATAGTGGCACAAAAAAAGAAAATCTCCATACAATTAACCATGAATTAAGGAGGTAATGATTTTCTTGTAATTGTCTGCTTTGACCACAGTAGCGTACTTGTTTTTCTGAAGACGCACAGTCTTTTTCTTGTACAATTTTGGATATTTGGATTTCCTTTATTTATGAAGATGTCAAAATTGGATCCACACAGTCAGCTGTGATTTGTTTCACTTTATAAGTTGGCAATATTATCAATTACTTGATTATGACAAGAAAAGGATATTTTTCATAATAAACACTGGTTTGGATGAGTTAGTCTGTGACACAGGTGTACACAAGTTGCCTCATCCAAACAAGTTTGCCACAGCACAGCAGTCATTCCTGAGGCTACTGTGGCCCTAATACATTGGTATTAAAGTTGTAAACTCTCTGATCTCCCCTTGGTCTCTTTTGAATAATTTCAAGCAAGAGTTTTATGGACTATTACATAGTGAAAACTTTTTCTGTTAACTGATCACAAATCATTAGATGTGTGACAGAAAATGTACATATGTCTTGCACCCAGGGCAAATGAGTCAGAAGTCACGCCAGGCGATCTTGAGTTACGGCTGTTTTTACCTATTCTCTGACTCACACACCAAAATTTATACCCCAATTTTTTTTTTCAGGCTAAAAAAAGTTAAATTTTCTTTTTGTAAAAAAAAAAAAAGAGAAATAAATTTGGTACCTGAGTCGGAAAACAGTTAGAAACAGCCATAGCTCGAAATCACCCATGGTGATTTCCAACTCATTTGCCCTCGGCGCAAAAAATATATTTTTGGTCCTCATGCTATTTGAAACAAGTGTCCACTGGGAAGTTCTGACTTCCACCAACAGTCATTCTTTGATCTGGTCTCAAGTCATATTCATTAGTCCACAAACTTAATGTGCCTGACATTTGCCATTTGAATTACAGTTTTATTTCATGCATTTTTTTTTCTTTTCCAAAGCCTTGTCAGTTCATGCTTGTGCATCACTTGTGAAAATACTGTATGTCTGTTTTCTTAATTTTTTCCTCCGTACCTGCCCCACAAAAGCAAACCTATTCCCCATCGAGTTCCCAGCAGTAAGCCACCCTGTTACCATTACTGTGGCAGACAGCACTATGTGAGTCATCTTACTAAACATTTCTTGTGGTCTCAAGCAGATTCCCCCATGAAACTGTGCTTGGTCAGTTGTAATTTAAATCTCAAAAATCTGTGAAAGTAGATGTGTTCTCTAATTTTTGTTTACTGTTCCCATAATAGATGAGTTTTTCCAAATAATGCTTACAAGATCAAAGAGTTAATATATAGATAAACAGTTTGTATGGGTATTGTAATTTTGTAGATATTTGTATGGTAGAAGCTTTCACTAAAAGTGTGATTTTTTTATATATAATTGTAATAGCTGAATCGCTTTTCTAATCAAGCACCAGGACTTTTTTACTTTCATATTTCCTCTCTATCAAAAATTTGAAATATGGAACAAATATCTGTTTGTTGGTACAATTTTTATATCCATCACAGTTTAACATTTATGCCTTATTTTATGACAAATGAATCAAATAAACTTAATCAGAAAAAAAAAGAAAGAAAAATTGGAATACAATAACAGAGCCCTTCCACAGAAATGTGATTTAAACAGTGTCCAAGAAAATGTCTTTGAATATGTGGATAAATATGTATATAAAACAAGTCTGTGAGTTAAATACAACTCATAACAGAAAACATGCAATACATACAATCCTTTGTACGGAGGAATAATTAGATTACCGGTTACGTGGAGTCAAATAACTGTGGGAATCAGATGTGAGAGCATCAACAAATGTAACCATTGGTGGACTAGTGGTCCTGATGGAGATCAGAAATCAGTTTTCAAAAATACTGTATTCTATCTTTAGCATAGTGAATTTTGCACTGGAAAAGCTGATATAAAAAAGTTATGTTGTGATTGTTTCTGGGAAACTAAAATTCTGCAGATTAAATCATCCACAATAATTATCTGTGACAAATACTGAAAATCTTCTCAAGCTAAAAAGTCATCACGTGAAAGAAGCAAACAAGAAAACCCTAGCAAATTTTCTAGCTCATCTCAAACAGCTGTCACAAACTTCACTATAGAATACCATAATGTCATCCTAATCACATATTCCATTCAATACTGAAGTGAAACAGGTTTTGAACAAATGTTTGTTATTGTCTGTGTATGGGCTGAATGAGATATGGGATACAAATTAAGTCCAGGTTCACCTATACTTAATGTTCAAAGTGTTACATTTTCCCCCTTTTTTCATTCCTAAATATGGCCTCAGACTGAAGTGCAGGATGCAAACTAAGGTCACATTAACATATGTAGTAATGTTCAAACTGTCAATCTACCCCCTCTTTCCCTGTCCTCTTTAACTCTAGAACTGCGACCCAGCCTAAGGGCTACAACGCCCCACGGCATGCCTTGCTGGGCTTGTCAATCTGGATCTCGGTGCTAGTGCTTAGCCTTGGGGTGTTTATTTTGACTATTAAAACTCCACTTTTAGCTTCAGGGTGACACAATGCAAGCCACCTTGCATCGACCACCTTCCTGACCAATGTCTTCCTCTAATCTGTCCCCTAACTCCACCCTCTCTTCACAAGTATTATTTGGAAGGAGCTGATGGTAGGAAAACGGACGTGAATTTCATATAGATGTCAATTCTATCACCCTTTGTAACACAGACAATTTCCATTACAGATTTGTTCATAACCTAATGTAACTGCTTGGACCAACAGGGAAGTCTACTTTATCATTCAATATGGTATGAACAAAGAGACTACATGTGTTTGATACTCTCCTCCCGCATCATCGTTTCTTTTGATTGCAGTTTCATACCACTAGAGAGGATTTAAGTGGACCATGAAGCCTCTACTTCTCTTCTTCCGTCTTTCCGTTACCTATTTTCTGGGATTCGATTAAATCTATGGGCTTTCTCATACTTTTATTCTAAGAAAAAAAAAAATTAACTATTAAATGTCTTGTACTTAGATGCAACTATACCTATCATGTGACATTTTGGCAAAAATGGGTCTGATAAAACCTAATTTTTGTTGACATGGTGAGAAATATCACAGCGATGCAACACGCATGGCATGGACAGGCTAGGCCATATAAATACATGATTTGCACTACAAAGAGCGTTTCACCTCTTGTATATATACGTGCAGCGCAGTTGTATGGTTAAACTCAAGATTCACAACCCAGACATGACAGGCACTAAGGGCTGTACCTTTAAATAATAGAGTTCAGATAGTCAGCTTAAGAAGCCTGAAAAATGTAAAGTACAGTAAATTACAATGGAGTAGATTCTGAACTAGAACTGCAGAATTCTGAAATGCTGCACTATACATATGGCAAGTGTCCGGGCAGGTTAAATATTCAAATATATATTACTGTTTCACCTGAAATTTCCTTTTTGTTCAGCTGAGATAACATACCTTTTGAGATGTAAGTCAATATCTTACATCACAGTTTTGAGAAATAAGGTGAAATATCATAACACATTTTATAAGATATTGGTCCTATATTGGGAATCTTCATATGCATCTGTTACCCATCTCTCATCAGTGCCATGAGTTCTTTTGTTTTACAGCTGCAGGCTTTGATCATGACTGCAAGATCAAAAATTTACACAGCTCATTACTCCACACTTACCCTTTACCACCACCAGGTGGTGATTTGTCCTTTGATCCTTTCTTGGCTGGGGCTCTACGACTTGCACTTGACTTTTCCGAGGCATCGGATCGATGAGTTGGAGACTTCGTCACTCCACTTGCTGCTGCTTCTTTCTCTCTAATTTTTTGTTTCTCTTCATGCCTCATTTCTCTTGCTTTCCTTCTTTCTTCTTGAACTTCCTGCAAATGATATTGTACTGGTGTTATGAATGACAAAACACAAAAGTTATATAATTCACTCATTAAAGCCAGCAAAGAATTCAGATCATGAAATGAGCAATAAGTATTAAAATATATCCTGTGAATATTATAAATAATAATAAAAAAAAGGTTTGGTGAGCAAAACTCAGATTCTAGAGACTTCATGAAACATCATCTGATCAATGAGTATATTATACCCTTTCATCCTTCAAGATATTAGTTAGAAGGGAAATCTTAACAGAACCATGTATTTGTCATGCTATGACTTTAATAATAAAAGGACCATACTCACTGGTGGAATAAGTGACTCCAAAAAGTTCCGGTATAACTGATATTCCTTGAGGGTGTCTTCATATTTTGATATTTCAGACTTGATTCCCATCATCTGAGCATTGATGCGCTTAATTTCATTGACTTTTTCCATTTTCATTTTGGCCTCTGCTTCAGCACTGGACGGATGAAAAGCTAGTGCAACTAAGTTAATGAAATACAACATGAAAGTCTGGGTGAAACAGGAAGAGCAAAGAGAGGTGAGTTAAGATGCCAAAGATGATGATATCAATGTCTCTTATCAAAATCACTCTTTTGGATCATTGGTGATAATAAAATAATCTTAGTCATTCTCAAATGTTTCATTCTAAAAGAATAACAATATCCACACAAAAAAAAAAAAATAGATAAAGTGGCCAGGCCCAAATATTCACAACAATTTCTGTCTGAGGCAATTCATTCTCTAGTGTAAACAAATTTTTAAATCATAATATGAAATTAGATATTTAACAAATAAATATCCACCATAACAATGTCAATTAAAAAAAAAAAAGATTTATACAAATTAATAAGAGCTGTTGTTATGAGAGAAAATGTAAAGTATCCTTTATCATGTATCATACATCCTTTATCATGGCTTGCTCCATTCATTGTCAGCTTACATCTTTATTGCCTCAACAGAGTTTTTATCATTTTCCTTCAGGAATTCATCAAACATGGCAGCATCTTCCTCCAGATACTGTTCTGCTAATTCCAGTTTCTTCTCTTCTGCTTGGGCGATCTCTTCCAGTTTTCGCATTTCATCTCTTTTCACTCCCAGGGAATACTGTAAAAAAACATAGGTCGACAGATTATCTACAAATATAATCATACAAAGATGTATAAATGATGAATGCTGTGACTACATGAAATGTATGGCTCAGTCAGTGCATTATTGCCTATATGACAACTTCCATTTTGGCTCATCTGGAGGTAAGCGTTTCACTTCATCAGCTGATTAGATAAAGTACGAAATAAAAATAGTTTTCAATATGGAGTTGACGGTATATTATTTTATCTATTTTAATATCATTATTCATTTATGGTGAAACATCTTAAAAGTTTTTGATACATATAAATAAAGACAAACAAAAATTTTACTCCAACACAAAAGACCTGACTGACACAGCTATAACAGGGTTAAATAAGATATTCAGAAACTTGTCAATCTGTATCATACAGCAATGAAGTTCTAATTGGTAGATCTGTATATCACACAGCTAGTGAAGTTCTTATAGGTAGACAGTTACTGTAATGAACCAGCTTTCATGGGATTATTTAATAATAAACCTAATATTTCAAATGCCTGAACTATTTTTGGCCTCACAATCCACTGAGGTCGCAGGTATCAGGGGTAATTTCAACTCAGAAATTATTGATCTTCATCATAAAGAGAGCACAAAGCAAAAATTATAAGAATACAACAAAATGGTATACGCCCTTATTTAAAAATAATTTCAACCATATCTTACCTGAACAAGGAACATCTCTCGCTTTTTGGCAATATATTCAGCTAAGGATTCTTTTTCAACGTGGCGATCTGCAGTGAAATAAAAAAATGAGGCAATCATGAAAAGTTTTTCTACAGGCCCATACTTTAAAAAATTTATTTTGTAATTATATTAAAGAAAAAAATGAGATACTCCCTTTCTGTTCAGATTTTACATTGCAAAACTAACTTTTTTCTTTATTCAGTGATTAAGTGAAAAGGATATTAAATAGAATGGCATTTAAACTGAGGGCTTCAATTGAAATAAAAATGGTATGACAGACAAAGATACACTCTGAAAGCACAGACAGTTTTACCATTTTGAACCCTTAAGTCAATATAAAATTGAAACTTCTAAGATCAACTGAGAAACAATAAATCAGAGAATTTACCTCTTGTAACAGCAATTGTAAATTGGGGGTCATCTTTGACAGCAACGGCTTTGTCACTTTCTTCCTCTTCCTCTGATTCTGACTCGGCTGGATGGATCATAGATGCTGTGCGAAAACTGACACGGGATGCATATGTGGACTTTTCATGGACTTTGAGATTGCGCTGCCTCAGGCGCTCCTGTTGAAAGAGATCACTTTCGTACATCAAAACTCAAGATTTCTGAATGATATTTTTGTTTCAATCACAAAAAATACATCACAGTTGAAAACTGAAGTCTGTTCACTGCTCAAGGTAAAGTTTTTCAGGAAATGTGTTTATTGATCAAAATTAGGCCTAATCACAAATTGAGTGTTTGTACACCTCTGCTAAAAACAGAACACTCACTGATGTTTGTTACTGCTCCACTACGAGATCTGAGAACAATTGTCACCGGTCCCGTGCATTTTTATCTGTTTTCCTGTGTCAATGGTAGTAAACAGTTTGGAGTGTTTGTATCCCCCTACTAAAATTAGACGGGGATTTCCAGCCGTTCGCTTATTTGGAACAGATTTATTCCTTGACAGGTTCAAAAGCTATCATAAACTTGTGTGAAGAATGTTCAAAAGGGGCGTGATTTTTCAAAATTATGTATAAACTATATCTAAACAGAATTTTCCTGCTCAATCTTTAGATAGACCAAACTTTGAAAATAGAAATGATGAGGAAAAATATTGCAGTCTTATAAAACTATTAACAGGTGAATAGTGGCAAGTTCTCATGATACCTGTTTCTTTCTTTGTCTCTCTTTATCCCTCAGCAGGAAAATGTCACTATCTGGAGGCATCTTGAACGGATTGCCCTTGGGAATAATATCATCTAGGGCAGGGAAAGAAAAGTCATTGTGAAGGTGAATTCATTGCTAATATTATACAGAAATTTAAAAGGGAATAATTTTATATTTCAGGAAAAAAAAAAAGAATTCAGTACAAGCTCAAAAAGAATTAACACACCAAATTTATATTTCAGCACTGTCAGGTGCAAACTGTGTGACTACAAAAAGATAACTTTACATGAAAAGGAAAAAACTGTTTTGTTTCATCACAACTTGTTTAGAATTTTATTCTTTCGTCCTAAGATCATAAATTGGCATACCCGAGAGACCATATCACACTTGAATGTAATTGAAGCATTTTTATGTCTTTGAAGTACAGATACATGATTTACTCCCCTTTTCTGTCAACCACTTTCATGGGTTACCTGCACACAACACAGTATTTGCACACTGACTCTTTGCCACAGTATTGCTTGTAACATGGTTTGTGATAACAACACATTCTAAATCAAGACCATTATGGTCTTGTTACAGAATGGATCCAAACAGCAACTTTAATCTTAATGTTGTTCTTTGCTTGATTGGATTTAGCATTTAGGTTAGCTCTAGATTTTGATCGAGTCAATAAACTCCAAGATATGTACATTAGATATCTTAATCAGTTTAGTGATGACATTCTCGTAGGACCATTTCGTTGCCTTGTATGTTTGTTAAGTTTTACTATTGTAGTGATCTATAACTAAAAGCATTATAATTAACAAGTTTTCATGATGGCCAGCATTGGCTGAAAGATATCCTGTACATTTGCATGTTATTGTAAAATTTTAAAAAATCAGTGTCTCAAATAAGCTATAATTAAATTGGAAGAGCTTTTTGTTACATGTGCAATGTTCTTTAGTTCTGACTGAGCCCAGTGACACTAGCACAGATATTTACAATCACTGCCAAAAATATACAAGCCTGTTAAGTGACATAAGACTGTAATTTGTCAGCTTTATAAACATGCTACTAGTTTCAATTCGACTTTGCAAAATATTTTAGACAGCTCTACTGTGATCCCATTTGGAAGAGTAAAAAAGAAGGATAACTTTTCCCAAATTTCTTTTTTTTAAATGAAAGGAAAAAAAAGGTAAAAACATGGGTGAAAAAGCCTTTGATACCTGTTTTACATTGTTTAACACTGTCCAACTAAATTCACACCATTAATGTGAACCTATTGTCTAAAGTTCAGGTTGTATGTTCTAAAATTCATTATAAGGCTTTGCTGTCTTTGTTCTATGATTGATAAAGCTTGATGGGAAGTTACAGATAATGTTCATGTCACACTTTTCAGAAATGATGGTCCTGAAATCTAATGCCAGTCTCTTTTACAGTGTCCAGAGTGCTGACTTGTCGGTAACTGTCAGCTGTGTTATGAAAAAATGTTTTTAACTTATTTTATACATCGTCAAAGAACTACTACACCTTTTGTCATTTTTGTAACAAAGTTAAGAAAATTACAGACTGCTACTACTTTTCAACCCACTCTGTTCATGCCCAGAAGAAAGAGTTAAGCTAACTCAGGGTAATGCAAATGCTATGGATAGGTTTTTCTTTTTTGAGACTATTCACATCTTATAGTCACAAAAGATAAAATAACTAGTATTAGGACTTACCAGATTTAACTGTATTTTCACTATGACCTGATTTAGCAGAGTTGGGAAATGTGACTCTTCCAGACTGACGAGATCCAACATCTTGTCCTGATTAAAAATCATATAAATTTTGAAAAATGAAATAACTGCACTTCTCAAGTTACTACCCATCACCTTTCCATGTGAGGAAATTAATTTAATACAAGACGATCATGAATTTAAAAAAAAAAAAAAAAAAAATGACAGGAGCTCATTTCAGCTGCAGCATCTGTACATTTATTCTTACAGTTTATTACTTGTTTCAAATTTTTAAATGCCATGTCCTATTCCAAAATTTCAATAAGCATGGAAAAAAATAAACATCTCCTTCTCACATTATGAAACCATACCATAAAATCACTTTTACTGATTATGTAAATTTTTGAAAAATTCAGAAACACAACTCACTGGACTTTTTTCCAGAATGCTCAGATACATTGTCTGGTGTTATAGCAGAAAGTGCCTGGGATGTGTCAGCCATTTTGGAAATAGTCTGAAACAAACAATCAACACGTGACAGGATTCTGTAAAAGAAACATTGAGCCACGTATATTGAAGGGGGAAGGGAAATTGGGAGGAAGTGGAAAAGAGATTAAAGCAGTGAACTGCCAGACAGAGGAAGCCCTTGGAATAACCAGAATGATTATTAAGTTCATATCAGATCAGATTTGAGATCAGATCTCAACTGGCTCATTTGAGACATGTACCAATGCAGAAAAGAGATAAACAACTTTTTGCATTGTGAGTCATGTGGCTGTTATTTTAAAAACTGCAAGAATGGACATCAGCAGCTATTTGCAGAATATATAGTCTATAGTTCTTGAGATGCAGTGGTTCAGAATATTTCTTTAAAAACTAGTCTTGTTTGTTTTCACATCCTTTGATGACATTTTGTGTCATTTTACAGATTGTATAATGTTGCAAATATGACAAATGAATCCCATATTAGGAAACTATTTCCAAAAAATGAATTGCAAATATACTGTCACATGTTTCACATTTTTTGTGCATATATGTAGGCTACAATGTCGATAAATGCCATACTAGTACAGGTATCAAACTTCTATTGTAAATGTAATCAATAATTTCATATAACATTTTATTTTGAATTTTATCTTATATCCATTCACAGAATGAACTGATACGCAACACGGACACTATCATGCAGACAGATACTCAACTGCAACTATGATGCATAAAACAGTGAATAAATATCATATTCTGTACCATGCTGATTATTGTCTCAATGTTTTAGGGAATTTGTTTCAGAGTTGGATGTAAGCAGTAAACCCCGAGTTATGATAAGCACAGGTTAGGACAGCATGACAACCCTAAAAATTGATCAGGAGGACTTTTCTCCAACCAAACATTTCAACATTTCAGATATAGATCTAGGGTTGGACTTTAGATATGAGTAACAGTTCGTGAATGGGATGGAAGTTCTGGTTAAGACTAGCACTTCGAGTTTGGCAGGACAGAATCCCAAACCTACGCTCAGGCGTTTGGAAATCCAGTTAATCTAATTGTACATTAACTACAACTATACATTCCCCTCTCCCCTCCCTAATTTTTTTTCCACAGTTGTTTCTACTATGAACTAGATAAACACTGGAATACTGGATTTATTTCAGCACTGTTGCTTATTTGAAATTCTGCAATGCAATACATTCTTTGGTCATTAGATGCATGTGCTAAAGCTGTCAGTAGGCACTGCAAACCTGGATTTGGCATTTAAATGGTTTAATTACATTTCAGAGAGGAATATATTACCTTTATTTCAACCACACAAACAAAACAGAATTATCAGTTTGGTTCTATGGCCATGTATATTCCGGAAGAAGCATTGTTTTGAAAGTGTAATCAGTTGCTGTAACCATAGTGATTCAAGGGAATCTACTCTTATTATAAGAAAGAGACCATAATAGTGCGTAATAATATAAAGGTCAAATTATTATAGCTCCCGTAGTAATGAATATACCTTTTTCGGGCCTCATCAATTTCTACTTTCCAATACTTATAAAAGAACAAACAGAAACTTGTTTTTTTAGCAATATTGTTGGTCTAAATTTCATATTAAGGAGATGTGAAAGCTGTAAATCTCGAATTATTTTGTTAATTGAACTTGACCTTTGACATGATGCTAAGATTTCGCGCGAAATATTTCCCGCGAGTTTAGCCGGTGTCTTTGTGTTGTGGTAATAGTCACCTTAGCCTTTGTCCATATCATTTAGATTGGATTGAAATATGGCTGTAAGTATTCTGTTAAAGTAGAAAGTGTGAAAAATGAATGTAAATGCTACTATGATTCATCACATATCGTTTTACATCTAGATCTAGCTGCAAAACTAGATCTACATCCACTCTTGATCTCGATCTGGAGTCTATGTAACATCTTTCGTTTTTGTGGGATAACAGTGCAGCAGCGGGATAGATCTAGATCTAGATTAGATCTATAGATCTAGATAATTATAGACTTCTAACATTTTGTTTGCATCATATTTCAGAATATTAACGCTACACTAGGCCTAGACCTATGAGCTCCCCGTGGTGATCTGTCAGCCTGTCGATCTGCTGCAAGTCAGAATTAATTTCATTTTTTGACTAGATCTAGATTAGACCTAAAATCAAGATCTAGATTCTAGATGTATTCGAATCTAGATCTAGTGAATCTAGAGACGTCTAGCCATTCTATCAAGCTTCAAAATGACACAGGTCTACATCCGACCACTGTCTGACCATGTCCAACCCCTCCCTAACTCCATCCCTTCTTTAGATAATGCTTGAAACCGGTAGAGGCGGGCTGGACTCACAAAAGCCAAAAGGGCTTGTAAACATGACATAGGGTTATCAAGTTTGTCACCTCCGACACAGACCATTCTGTCACCTATTCACTATTCATCCTTTAATCTGGCATAACTTCTTGTATTCACATTCATGTTATTTTGCTGTTTTAAAATTTCAGTGTAAACAATTAGATCTAGATAGATCTAGATCTACCCGTCTGGAATTTAAATCCTTCTTAGAATGGAGGGGCCTGCATTTGATTCCCAGTGGCTGCAAAAAAACAACTGGTTTCACGATAGCACAGCATAGAATAGAGCACAAGCGAGCTGATCTGTCTGATATGTAAATGGATAAATAGGCTACTATGAGGTATTTCGAAAGAACTCGCATGACTGAGGATTTTCACTCACGAGCTGATTTGTTTGTTATGTTCTGCGCATGGCAGACGAGTTTTGATGAATGATCAGCATTCAGACATGTCACGCGATATAAACAAAGCCACATGTGAGCAATGTCTCCTCGGTCATGTAACCGATCCCGAAATACCTCATTGCTTTCATTCATCATAGGCCTATCTTGTTCTAATTGTTGCTCACTTCTACTCTCAATAGCTTGATTGCTGTTCAGAGGGAAACTTGCTGAGTGGGCCATGCAGTCAGGGGGATAGGTTACTAACTCTACTAGCCTACATTGTTTTTATTTAATAAAGAATAATATAGGCAATTATTTTGATATTCCCTTTCTGCATTATTGTTACTTTTAGATTGCAGATGTCAAGGCTTTTGAGAGGACTTGGATGGGTTGTATGGCCTTTGATTGTTATTCTGCTGTTCCATGTCAATGTCGGCAAATGGGATTTCATCTTTGAGTGTAGGGTTTCACTGATATCAAGAAACATCCATTAATATAGAAAGATCATCTAATAAGCAACAGCTATACCTGTCATGACAACAGTTTTCAACATGGGTGCTGATAAACTCTGTGATTTTGGGAGACTTGGTGAGAATGTCACAGTGGGGGCACCTGTATAAATACATTGATTTCATATGGTTAAGTAAAAATTCTCCCCGTGTGTATATATATATATAGAGCAGGTCTCCGTCAGTCAACATTGCTCCATTGTATCCTAGAATGAAGTAAAATACAAGACTGATTTGCACTGTGGTTTCCTTGCAGGATGAATCATCATCGGATGCTGATCCCTTCTCCACTGCCAGCAGTCCTGGCCGTGCTAGAGAACCTCTGACATCAAGTCCTGGCCGTGACCTGCCTCCTTTCGAAGATGACTCGGAGATACTTGGAGATGATGACCCTGATCAGGAGGAAGAAGAGGAAGGAGAGAATCTCTTTGGTGATGATGTTGAAAGGTACCAGTGTCAAATGACCTGTTAAAAAACTATGGAAAGAAATTTATTTCAGAGAATTCAAGGCATAAAGATTGTCAATTCTATCATTGTTTGCTGCTAAGTGCATCCAGTAATCTACAGGTCATATCATGCAGGTGCACACAATGTACCACTGGTGTTGACAGTGTTGTTCTGATCAGTATCTTTCCAATCTTTATGCATATCATGAGTGTGTTTGTTGTGTTGTCATAATGATTTGTTTACTGGTACAATTTTTTTTACTTTTCAGAGATTACCAGGCTATCCCAGAGCTGGATGTCTATGAGGATGTTGGCCTTGACACTTCAGAATATTCTGATATATCTGACACTCAACGACAGGAGGCAGAAAGGGAGATCAGAGAGAGAGAAAGAGCAGAGGGAGTTCGGGCTGGTCGCATGCGTCGAGGGTTGCTGTATGGTAGGTTAAGGAAAGATTTCCATAAGCAACACAGCCCATCCAAGATTTCAATTCTTATTTGATCTATGAAAACAGTTCTTTCCACCTTTATACTGTCGCGTTTAGATTATTGCAACTCTCTTCTAACAGGGCTGCAGGACGATAAGCTTGTTAAACTTCAAAGGGTACAGAACAATGCAGCCTGCTTAGCCTTTAGAAACTCGAGGTACCACCACAGCACTCCTTTACCCAGATCATTGCATTGGTTACCCATAAAAGCCATAATTGAATACAAGGTAGCAACACTCTGTTTTCGCTTTCAAAAGTCTACCGCCTCAGCTTATCTAGCAGATCTACTATGTCCTTATGTACCATCCAGAAACTTGAGATCAAAGAGTCTTAACCATCTCTCTGTTCCTCGTTTCCATATGAAAAAATATGGGGATAGGACATTTTCATATGCAGGGCCGTTAATCTGGAATGCATTGCCTGCATGCATTCGGAACTGTTCAAGCCTAGAGTCTTTTAAACGACAGTTAAAAACATACTTGTTCACCAAGCATCTGTCTGAGTAATGTTTTCAGGCTTTTCCCATTTGTCAGTCATGTCTACAAACTTACAAATGTGTTTGAGTTGTATTACATGATTATGTATGTGAGCATGTCTTGAATCATGTCTGTATACCATGTTATGAATTTGTACGTATGTTGTTTGCCCCTGTTTGTTTTGAGGCATGTTTCGTGTGTGGCTGTTAAACATTTTGGTTCTGTAAAGCCCTTCGAGCCCTCCAGGAGTGAGGCGCTATATAAATGCCCTTTGCTATTATTATTACCCCGAATCTGACAACTCAGTGGTTGCTAGGCCAGGGCGTGGCCGTTGAAGTGATGACTTAGTTGTCACTGAGTTGATGTGCGGTTTGTCTCAAAAACTCCATGCTACATGGCGGTAGATGGAACCACTTTAACACTAAAAAGCTCTACAGCTGAAAAAGAAATGAAACAGGAGTTGCTTGAAAAAGCAGTAGATTTGTGGGTCTTTGTTATATGCTATATTGATATATACCCCAATTTAAGAAGTTTATGAGGGAAGTAATTCCAGCAAAACTAGAAAATTAATTACGGGTAATGAGTTAAGGAGGGCAGTCTTTGATAGCAGCTTTCATTGTGAGATCTGTAAACAAAGGCATAGCCTTAGTTCTTATTCCTTTCCCAAGATCAGTTACATGAGCATGAAGAAACTGAAGTGTGCTGTAAATACAGTTGCTTGTGTTGTTTTTGAAAATCTTTTGTTTTGATTGAAGGAATGACCTTAATATAGTGAATTGAAGGAGTATGGGAGTAAAAACTTCAATTTGATGAGCACACTTGGATAGCAGGAACTAAACTGTTGCACTTATTTGCCAGATGATAGATTGTGGAATGAAAAAAAAACACATGCAATGGAATACACACACATGACAGGCATTGAATTTTAGTAGCTTTTCCATATGTTTCTGCAACAAGTTCTGATATGTTAAATTGTTTCTACCCTGTAGATGACTCCGACGATGATGATGACAGGCCAGCAAGGAAACGACGAATGGCAGAGCGTGCAGCTGAAGGTGTGGCTGCTGAAGATGAGGAGGAGGTAAATCATTATTGAAAATGTTTAAGTGGTGTAAAAAAAAATATTTTACTAAGTTTTGTGAGGACAGTAAATGGGAAGTGGGAAAAAAAGATCAGGAAAGACAGGACCCCATTTACAGAGATTCAGGCCCTAGTCCATGGCCACGATAAATGAGAGACTTTCATAACTCATCAGGAGGAATCCTGACAACTCCACGAGCGTTATTTCCTCCATGGTTGCAGAGTACTTTACAGACAAGAATATTAAGTAGATGGCTTTTGGAATAAATGATAGTTTTTAATTTTAAATTGAAGAGATAGCAGTGAAGCTAGAAAAACGCCACTGTGCAGTTGTGGGAAGGTAGTTTATTATTTGCTTCCATAGTACATGTATTTAAATTTAGACATTTAATCTGTTTTATATATATATATATATAAAATCCAAAATCAACATGAGAAATTTGCATACCGTACAAGGTGAACTTGTCATTGAAATAGCATAATAATTTTTTTTTTTACTTTTCCAGATGATAGAAAGTATTGAAAACCTTGAAGATATGAAAGGACATTCTGTGCGTGAATGGGTGGCAATGCTTGGACCCAAAACAGAAATCAAGCATCGCTTCAAGAATTTCCTGCGTACATACGTTGATCAGAAAGGACATAATGTTTACAGAGAGAAAATCAGGCAGATGGTTGAAGGTAAGTTATAGGTCAGACTGTTGGAATCTTATTGTTTTATATCTGCATAAGCAGATTTGGTATTTGAGAAAACAATAAAGGACATCTGGCATCCACATCTTTATTGGAGAGGTCATGTTGTATATATGGAGAAAATAGGTAATGGTTTAAGATATGATGCTGATCATAAATTCTATAGGAGTCATATTCCATTCTATTCTTAATAGGCAAGTGTAAGGTGTTTTTTTTTTAAATAGCATATGGGGAGGGGAGAGTTACTTGCATTACTATGAACTTTTCATCTTTTTGTTGTATTTTCCTGGATAGGTAACAAGGAAAGCCTCGTCATTGATTACAATATGTTAGCGTCTATGGAACAAGTGCTCGCATATTTCTTGCCTGAAGCTCCAACAGAGATGCTGAACAATCTTGATGAGGTGAGCTGTGCTTCAATGGAAGAATTGGAACTCAACTTCAGTGAACAGAAAATCTGATTTTGATGTGTGCATAATTATTGTGTATTCACAATGTGTTGTTATCAATAGTCTGTCCATTTCTCATTTAAGTTGCTCTAGGAATGTTTTTTTAAAAGTTATTTAAATGAAAAAGAAATTTTAACCAATGCTGTGAAATTAAAATTGAATAATTTTCCTTGGGTATTTGCTTAGTCTATAAGACATCTATTGTAGAAAATTTTATTTCAGGCTGCGAAAGAAGTTGTCTTCAGCATGTACCCAAATTATGAGAGAATTGCAAAGACCATTCATGTGAGGATAGCAGATCTGCCTCTGATTGAAGAAATCAGATCCTTGAGGTAAATGAGTCTTTGAGCAGAAATTAAATGAAAGATTAGTCTATTTATTTTTGTTTTGTTTTTTTAGATAATATTGGTTTGTTTGATGATTTTTAGATATTGAAATATTACTTTATTGAAGGTGTTTCAGTGTCCAAGTGTAGTGTCATGAAAAAGAAAGAAAGAAAACATGTAAAGTAAGATAGTGTTGTATGCATTTATGGAGAAAATAGTTTTGATAAATTTTTATGGATTGTTTTCAGACAACTTCATTTGAACCAGTTGATTCGGACCAATGGAGTTGTGACTAGTGTTACTGGTGTGCTTCCCCAGCTGAGTGTGATTCGCTATGACTGTAACAAATGTTCCTTTGTGCTCGGACCCTTCTATCAAACACAGAATACAGAAATTAAACCTGGCTCATGTCCAGAATGTCAATCGCAAGGACCATTTGAGATCAACATGGAACAAGTAAGTGAATTTTTTTTTTTTTTTTTTTTTTGTATTTCTAACTTACACTTTGTCTAGAGTCAAATGAGCTGAAATTATAAGACTGCAAAAACATTTGTAAAAGTGCATAGTTTAAGGGTGATATGGAAACACAAATGAAGCCAATTGGTCGAATATTTAAAAATTATGGCTCTATAAACTCGCACATTCTCAAATCAAATCATTTCGAGAAAATGCTCCTAAAAGTTCAGCCACCCATTTACCTAGCAACCATATATACAGTCGAGTCCGCTTAAATCGAATTTGCCGGGACCACTGTAATGGGTTCAATTTAAGAGAGTTCGTCTTCCAGTTTTAACAGGGGGGAGGGGGGGGGCAATTCTCGAATAACTAATGAGCCACTATTTTAATTATTTTATTATTACAGGATTATTTCCCTTTATACTGAAATCGCGCTATGG